>APFE031433298.1:60390-242724 GCA_000404065.3 Pinus taeda
AAAATTTAGTTACAACATTATAGAATATATCCAACCAGCATTTTGTCTGCAAGACAAAGCTCCAAGACAAAAAAAATAGCCCAAATCCATACGTCAAAAGTCATCCATCTCCAAAAAATATCCTCCAAGGAAAAAATGTGAAGTTCTCTATGATTAGAGAGATCCCAAGTCAAGTGATGATCCAAATGAATGTATCTAACATCAATATATAGCCTCCTAAGGAGTTCGAATTAGCCTATGGGCCTACATTAGCCCCTAATGATACAATAATGTGCAAATAAAACCCCTACTGGTGACAAGCCCACCAAACTAGCTCACAATTGTAAAAATAAGCCTCACAAGGGGCCAAATAATAATATGTACATGTCGTGGGGCCCTCCAAAGGCCTAATAATGTCTTGAAGTGCCATACTATGGAATAAATTCCTCAGAATATGATGGACAAGGAGGTGGCCCCTTGTTCTCCAAGCAGTAGACCTGTGGTGCTCCCAATGGGTCTGAGGGCACATAAATGACCCCATGGCTCTCCATATGAATTGGAGATGCCTGTAGATCGTCTACAAGGGTCTAAGTGGTGGAATGAATGTTTCCATGATACCGTACAAGTCCTCAGACACCTGCCAAGAGTGTGGGGCTCTTGTGGGGGGCTATTGGGCATAAGGTACCAAGCATATCACCATCATCCTAAAAGTGGATTGCTAGTAGCCTCTAAGCATCGATAAAGATCCGTGGAGTGTTGTCTGCTATTGTGGAGGCCAATGGCTCTCTATGCACACCCTATATGTGCGAATGTAGACCTCAGGGGTTAAGATCCCGTATAGGGAGACCAAACCCAAATGGAAACCATCTGTAATCCTGCATAAGATCCAATGCGTCCCATAGGATTCCAGTACAACCAGTCATTAAAATAATCGGGTAAAAGAGTTTACAAATCATGGATAACAAAGTGGGCACTTCATAACAAAGTGGCTAGATCAAAGGCTGAAGTGCGGGAACCGCGAAGCTATCTATGCATCTCATAGATAGTCAGCACCGCAAGTGGTTTATAGCCTCGCTCCTACCCCACCTAAGGATTGATTTATCGTGGCAAAAGATAGGAACTCAGGGGGAAGCTCTGGAAATCGCAATGAGATTGCATGAAACACCTATTCAAGACGTGCCTTTGGGAGTCCAACAAATTTACTCGCAGTTGCAGAACCTCTGTTTGGAATTGCAGAGCTTGAAAAAAGAAAAGGAGGCCTAGACAGAGGTGCGCAAAGAAGTCTGGTGCCTCAAGTGTAAGAGCTAGGGGCATGATAAGGATCATTGCCCTGTCTTCGTGAATTATATCTCAGGGGAGGGGGTCGATGCCCCTCAGACAAGAAGCTCCAACAGGACCAAGTATGGGGCCCGCGCTATGCTACGCAATTTGTTAGGTGGCTGGAAACATGTAACGGATAACTATCATTTGCTACAAAAATTTGTGCAGACACCACAACAATTGTTCTACGATTTCTGCAAATCAGTGGGCCACGATGAGCGCCATTGTCGTAGCTATGAATTAATGATGGAGAGGATGCCTACGTATCAAATGCAAGCAAAAAATCGGCCTCCGGATCAAGGCACTACGAGAGCGTGCGGAGGATATCAAGGGCACGGACGAGGCCGCAGAGGAGGACCTGGTAGAGGTCATGGTCAGGTCATTTTCTATAATTGCGGAATGCCAGGGCACTACGCACGGAAGTGTACGAGTCAGACATGCCCGTCATGTCAATACTACACTTAGTTTGACCACACAATAGAAGAATGCCCTGTGTTGATAGCTAAGATGCAGGAGAAGAAGGTGCAGCCTCAACATCTTACCCAGAACTTAGAAATGATGAGGTCTGAGCCCCGCGAGGAAGATCCAAATGTGAATATCGCGCTGCAAAGCGGAATAACGACTGGTGATGATAAAGGAAAACAACCTGAAGAAAGTGGGTGGGTCCGCAAGGCCCCACAAAAGGAGGTTGGGTTTGATCTGGAGTGCGCGAAGGAAACTTTTATGGAGGTGAAGAAAAGCTTCGCTAAGGCCTCTACCTTAGGAAGTTAGGACAAACTATCAGCAATCGACACGACTACAAAAGTTGACCCCTCTGTGCTTACCACCTTCTTGGAGACTTGTATGAAACTATTGCGTAATAGCAAGGCTGTGAAAGGGCTACAAGAATTGATAAATAAGTGCATTGGGAAGGAAAATGCTCTTGAAAGACACCACGTAGTCCGAAAGATTGGCAAACATAAGACAAGGACAGAGGACGAGATGAGGCTCACCGCACAAATAGGAGACTATGAGATGGACCAAGTTATTTTGGATTTAGGATCTGATGCAAACGTTTTGCCTAAACAGACATGGGAGATAATGTGGAGGCCTCCACTGCAGTGATCTCCGATTCAATTGAGGATGGCGAACCAGCAGAAGATTATCCCTATGGGACGATTGCATGGAGAAACCGTAGATATAGAAAGTGCAAGCGCGCTCGCTGATTTTGAAGTAATAGAAATCGTTGATGACAACAATTCATACTTCGTGCTCCTTAGAATTGACTGGGCTATTGATATGAATGGGGTAATCAATTTGAAGAAGCAGACAATGTCGTTCAAAAGGAAATCACTCCGCGTTGTAGTACCATTGGACCCTGCAAAAGGACCGCGCTATACTGAACCAGTGCGCGACTATGAGGAAAGTGATGATGATTTGGATCAAATCTACAAAATTATGACGCAAGACCAAGATTGGGTTAATCCAACAGCTGATGGACGAATTGCATGGGACCACGAAAGCTTCTGTACCTCAGACTCAGATGAAGAATTGGAGCATTGGCAGAATAGGCTGCATGAAGTATCTACGTTGCGCTACAATATGATGACTAAATCACTACGTTGTGTGTCATCGGAGGTAAGAAATTTACCTTATTACGATGGTTTAACCGATGTAGAGAAGTTTTTGGATGCTTTTGAAAGAGAAGGTCCCGAAGGATCATTGTTTTCAAGCACTGGATTTGGCACTGTGCGCTACGCCCGCTCGATGGTGGGGTATGCACAAAGACAACTTTGATGAATGGCGTGATTACAGGAGGATGATGAGAATTCGATTTGGTTGTCCTAAAGTGCAGTTAAATAAGAAATATGATGGGAGTAATGATCCGTGTGATCACTTAGCAAAGTGGACTAAATTCTACGGAACATAGTCGCAGCCAGAGTGGGTGCACTTATTCTGTCACACTCTGGATATAAACCCTATGAATTGGTACCTGGAAACAGAGCTCTGCCACAACACCGTGGAGTGGGATATCTTAAGGGAAGGCTTTGTGATGACCTTCAATTTTGAAGACGGATTCAAAAGCATTGATGAGGTGTTGTTGGAGGTTAAGGCAGCGATCTTCAGAATTCTGTAGGATCCCTTGGAATTGGTTCAATCGGATTGGAGCACCCAGCTGCGCCATGCGCTGGAATGCTAAATGTGACTGTTGAAGGAGAGGATGAGGATCCAAGGAATATCAATATCCCAGAAACAGAAGGCCACTGCGAGGTCGAAGGTCCACAGATAGAGAACCCGGATATCACTGCACCATTGAAGACCAATCAAGTAAACATTGGTACTGAAGCAGAGCCAAAATTTGCGAAGATTGGAGATTACTGTGATGATGCCACAGTGGATAAAGTTGCTAAGTTACTCCGCGAGTACCAGGATCTTTTTCCTACAAAATTTTCGGACTTGAAAGGCATCACAGGCAATTTGGGTGTGATGAAAATAGCTTTGAAACCAGACGCGAAGCCCGTCAAGCAAAGGCCATATCGCCTTAATCCCAAATATAAGGAAAAGGTCCGCTTGGAATTGGACAAGATGCTTGAGGCAGCTATTATTGAACCAATGGAGGAATTTGATTGGGTGAGCCCAATGGTAGTTCAGGAAAAGAAGCAGAAGGGAGAGATAAGGATTTGTGTAGATCTAAGAAAGCTTAATGATGCTTGTGTCCATGATCCTTTCCCGCACCGTTTACTGATGAGGTATCGGACAATGTTGGAGAACATGACCGTTTACTGATGAGGTATCGGACAATGTTGGAGAACATAAGACCTATTCATTCACTGATGGGTTCACTGGATACCATCATATTAAGATCGCGCCAAAAGACAGGAGTAAAACAACCTTCGCAACAAAATGGGGGTGTTTTCAGTACATGGTGATGCCATTCGGACTCAAGAATGCGTCGGCAATATTCTCTCGCGTAGTCATCACGGCGTTCAAAGAGTTTATTCACAAATTCTTGGAGGTATATTTTGATGATTGGACAGTGTTTGGGTTAGTAAAGCGCCATGTAGCCAGTTTACACTTAATGTTGGATACGTGTCAAAGATATCAGATTGCGCTGAACCTGAAGAAATGCTTATTCTGTGTCCCCTTTGGAATTTTGTTGGGTCATGTGGTGTGCAAGAAAGGACTAATGGTGGATCCTGCCAAGATTGTGGTAATAGTCAAGTTGGAGGTCCCAAGGAGTGTCAAACCGCTGCGTGCAACACTGGGCCATACTGGATATTATCGAAAGTTCATTAATGCTTATGCTCAGATTACTGCACCAATGGAGAAGCTACTGAAGAAGGACGCTGCATTCTATTGGGATTAAGAATGTCAGCGCAGTCTGAATGTATTGAAAGAAAAGATGGTCACGGTGCTGATCTTGGTCTTCCCAGATTGGAAGAAGGAATTCCATGTGCACGTTGATGCCTCGTGTATTACGTTGGGAGCAGTGCTGACACAAGCTGGCGAAGGAGAATGGATCACCCTATAGCTTTTGCAAGCAGGAAATTATCAAATGCTAAGAAGAACTACTCAACGACGGAGCACAAGGGATTGGCTATGGTATATGCACTCCAAAAATTCAGACACTATCTGTTGGGCAGACAGTTCAAGATGTACACAGACCACTCCGCCTTGAAGTACCTAGTCAATAAGCCTATGTTGCGGGGAATATATGCAAATGACTGCTATTGTTTCAAGAATATGACTTTGAGGTAATTGTGAAGCCAGGAAGGTTGAATGCAAGACCTGACCATTTGTCGCGAATTGAAACGAGGGAGGAGCCTACTAACTTGGAGGAAGGGTTGTCCGACACGCAACTCTTCACGGTGCACGTAGCGGATAATCATTTTGCATATATTATCCACTTTTTGACTATAGGGACGGCTCCAGAAGGATACACCAACCAGCATAAGAAAGAATTAGTAGTGCACACAGCAGATTTCTCGGTAATTGCAGGGCATTTATATAAGATGGGATTGGATGAGATACTCCGACGTATGTGCCCGATTTTGAACGAAATATCATCCTCGTTGAAGCTCATGGAAGAGCTGCGGGAGGACATTCTACAAGAAAAGCAACAGCGCAGAAGATTTTGTGCGCGGGTTTGTCGTGGCCTACATTACATAAGGATACCAAAGCATATTGTAGGGCATGTGATGCATGTCAAAGAACGGGCAGGCCATCGCAAAGGGATGAGTTGCCTCTGAACCCTCAAGTGTCATTGCAGCCATTTGAGAAATGGGCAATCGACCTTGTAAGACCGATTCAGCCTCCATGCAAGAAAATAGGTGCGCGCTATATCATCACCGCGACAGAGTATCTGACCAGATGGGCGGAGGCACAGCCTGTGAAGGATTGTACAAGGGCCACAGCAGCTAAATTCTTGTTTGAGTATGTGTTAACCAGATTTGGCTACCCAAAAGTGTTGATGAGTGATCGCAGTACGCACTTCCTCAACGAAACGATCAGCGCGCTGACAGAAGAGTTTCAGGCGTATCATCAGAAGAGTATGCCATATCATCCTTAGGCTAATGGAACAGTGGAGGCCTTCAATAAGATATTGGAGAATGCGCTGACAAAGATTTGCAACGCGCAACGAAATGATTGGGACGTGTGCGTACCAGCAGTATTATGGACGTACAGGACTACTTGCAAAAAACTAACAGGTCAGACACCTTTCTGATTGGTCTATGGTGTAGAAGTTGTGATGCCTATGGAATATATCGTGCCTAGTCTACACATAGCAGCTTTCACAGGGATGGCGGACCGCTGAGCATTGGAAAAATGGCTTGCACCGTTGATGGAGCTCGAAGAGGACATATTCTTGGCTGAATTTCATCAGCAAGTACAAAAGGAACGTGAAAAAGCATGGCATAATCGACACATCAAGCTGCGCACATTCAAAGTAAATGATTTGGTATTATTATATGATAGTAAGTTCGATAAGTTTCCAGGAAAGTTTCAGATGCACTGGTTGGAGCCATATGTCATCAAAGAAATCACAAATGGGGGCCACAGCAGCTAAATTCTTGTTTGAGTACGTGTTAACCAGATTTGGCTGCCCAAAAGTGTTGATGAGTGATTGCGGTATGCAGTTCCTCAACGAAACGATCAACGCGCTGATAGAAGAGTTTCAGGTGTATCATCAGAAGAGTACACCATATCATCCTTACGCTAATGGAACAGTGGAGGCCTTCAATAAGATATTGAAGAATGCGTTGACAAAGATTTGCAACGCACAGCGGAATGATTGGGATGTGCGCGTACTAGAAGTATTATGGGCGTACAGGACTACTGGCAAAAAACTAACAAGTCAGACACCTTTCTGGTTGGTCTATGGCGTAGAAGTTGTGATGCCTATGGAATATATCATGCCTAGTCGTACAGGACTACTTGCAAAAAACTAACAGGTCAGACACCTTTCTAGTGGGTCTATGGCGTAGAAGTTGTTATGCCTATGGAATATATCGTGCCTAGTCTACGCATAGCAACTTTCACAGGGATGGCAGACCACAAAGCCTTGGAAGAACGGCTTGCGCAGTTGATGGAGCTCGAAGAGGACAGATTCTTGGGTGGATTTCATCAGCAAGTACAAAAGGAACATGAAAAAGCATGGCACGATCAACACATGAAGTTGTGCACATTCAAGGTAAATGATTTGGTATTATTATATGATAGTAAGTTCGATAAATTTCTAGGAAAGTTTCAGATGCATTGGTTGGAGCCACATATGTCATCAAACAAATTACAGATGAGGGCACAGTTTGGCTCGCAAAGTTGAACAGAGAACCATCCTCGGGAAGGGTGAATGGAAACCGGTTGAAGCCGTATGCCGGAGATCCAGCACAATGACTATATGGTGGCCGAACAGTCTTAATGCTCCAGGCAGCTGTAAGGGAGCACGAGACTATAAACTACACTGCCCAGTTTTGGCGACTACACGACAGGGGGACTGCGCAAAACAAGGTGATGTCACAATACCAAAAGCCACGCGAAGGGAGCTGCGCTATCGAGGGAAATACCACGCAGCACAGCTAGAAAATGACCGTTAGAGTCATTGTTCATGATTTCACAACCAGGAGATGGTTAAGAGGAGCGGGTGGGCAACATTTAAGGCTGAAATATTTAGAGATCTGTTGCCAAATCAGCATTAATGGACGGATTTTGGGGGGAACGATCAGATTTGAATTCAAATTCTCCTATAAATTACACGTATTAGTCCAGCAGAACACTTTGCACCATTAGAGTTTTCGAGTTGTGGTGTTCGTCGCTGATGAATCGTAAGTTTTTCGAAGATTTGGTCGCAAGCTCTATGTATCATAATCTACTCGAGGAAACCCAACAATTCATTTACAGCACTGTCAAAACCAGGTGAGGCTACAAGCACTGAGGAACTATTGTCTCCGAAGCAGTATCCCCAGAAGTTGTGAGCATGGAGGCTCCGACTCCTGTGCCTACGAAGCCAACGTCGCCTAAGCTGAAGCCTACACCAGCGCGCGAGACCCACAAGCCGAAGAAAGACAAGCAGAAAAGGTCGGTGCTACTGAGCAAGTCGCCTAGAAAGCACTCTACTACCCAAACACAGAAGAAGTACAAGCAACCTGAGAAGGTTGTAGATTTGGAGGCCGAGGGTACTGAAGATATAGATGCTGAGGGTGCGGAGCCCATCACCAAGTTGCCAGAGTACATCTCTTCGAGTAAAGGGAAGGCGAAGGTCACCAAGGATGCCAACACGGAGAAATTCGTCATTCATACGCCCCTGCTGCTGGAAAAGGTAACCTTCAAAGGTCCACACCTGGCGCAAGTTCCCCTTTTAAAGATGGAGGATTGGGACTTGGCTGACCATGAGAGGTTCCCCCACCTAACGTCAGAGAATTACATGAAGCGAGTATATTGCAAAGACTCTGGTGTCACTGCGTTACAGACAGTTCAATGGAACCGCGGAGTAGAGCAGTCTGGGTTATTGAAACTGTTGTGGGTGCCCCACTACCACCACTCTAACATAATACCACCTGTGTACGACAACTACTAACTCTGGTGCACGATGGGTGCTTATGGCTTGGCGCGCCTATCCCCATCACTGACATGCTCGTCCACAGGATCACGCTCCTGCCAAATGAAGGCTTGAATCCGGCCAAGGATTTTGGCAGAAAGACAAGCGAGCGGGACTTGGCAGAGAAAATGAAGAAGAAATTTGAGCTTCTCAAGAAGCCGCGCAGCTGAAGTAGCAGTTGTGCAAGTGGAGTTGGGGGATCTTTGCAGCAAGATCATCAAACCAACCGAGTGACTCAAGGGCGAGTCACGACCTTTGTGTTGGGGGCTTGTTGGGATGGGGTCCCTTGGGTTAATTTTGGGGCAAAAGCGCAAGTTTTGATGTAAAAAGATGTAAAGTCTCCACAAATTGTGGACACGGAGCACGGAATTAGTTAAGTGTCAAAAGGGTTTTCACCCTCATTCATGTAAACTTGAGTCGGTTTTTGAAGATCTACCCATGGTCCGCGAACCATGGGATTGTATAAATAGGTGTGTCTTAGAGAATCTAAGACAAGATAGATAGAGATAGAGTCTTTTGTCTATGGGTACGACAGAAGGAGTCTAGGGAGTTAGCGCAGGGAAGTAAAAGGAAAGGCTCTGCAGCTGAGTGCGCAGAGGCCTAGCGTAGTGTCTACAGGTGAGTGCACGAACCCCTGCAGCTGAGTGTACCGGGAAGTATTGACTCTATTGAGTCTCTAAACCCATACTGAAGATCAATAAAGAAGACTGTTGCAGAAACTCCTGTGTTTTATCTCTTTACTTCTATTATGTATGATTGTGATATATGCTGTGATGAAATGATGTCTTTATAAAATAATGATGTATTGATGCGCGAATTTACTGGATCCGTCTTATTATCTGAACACAATTAATGTTAATTGATTACGTGAAGATCATAAGACTTTCTGCTAAAGTTTTCAAACACCTAGGTAGATCTGAGTAAATGTTGATCTAAGGGTAATCTATGGTATGCCTAAGTAGCTAATTTGCCAGTACAGGGTCTGCAAAATCCAGTCGCAGACCTTCGCGGAGGTCTAGAGGCCGATTGAGGGGAGTTACAGTGCTAAGCCTTAAGGGCTTAGAAATTTGCGCGAAGACTGAACTAGGTCATAGAAAGACATCACACTGATCTCTGGATGCGAAAACTTGGTTCCAGCATTCCCCCCATACTGCTTCGGATGAGACTTTGGTCCGCGCTATGTGGATTGATGCCGAAAGGACCAGTATTGTAGGGATTTGTTTGGTGCAACTAACTTTGTACCTGGGTCAGGACCCACTAAGCCAACAGGAGGGTTTCTCAAAAGGACTTTCTCTTTGGGAGAATCTTTAGCGGGGACATTTTTGGGAGGATCTTACTTGGGAGAAGAGTCCTCTTTGTTAGGTTCTTTGGAGTTTGCGAGATCTTTTTTATTGTTTCTTCAGGAATATTGGACCCCTTTGAATCTTCCACTACACTCATCAGTGTTCAGAATAGGTTCCTCTTTCTCATCTTTGGTTATGACCTCCTTAATGGGAGGATGAGTGTATGAACCTCCAAGTAGAATGTTGAATATATCGGATTCTACAAGGTTAGTTTGCTCGTTTGTTCATCATCATCATTCTCGTCACTCTCACTAGGCTCATCTTCAAAGGAGGAATCTTGGTCCACTATATTGGTTGGAGCCAAGGTATTTGGGACTTGAGATGAGCTAGGCTTTTCCTCCTCACCCTGCTTTCTTGTAAAAGGCTTCCCCCTTGGAATAAAATTTGATTTTTGGGCTTTCTCCAAAGCGGTGATTTTGTTCATAACAATTTGATCTCATGAATGGACTTCCTCAGTAAGCTTTTCCATTTTTTAGGATAGCTAGAAGGGTTTCCTCATGTTGATCCTTTGATTTCTCCTTCTTAGTCTCAGTTATGGCTTTAGAGAGGTCATCAACATTCATTTTTGAGATACGAAGGTTTTCCTCAACTTGCATTGCCATCTCTTTAGCTGCAACCAATGTGGAAGGTTTCTTGTCTCTTAAGGCATAGGTTAGGTGGCCCCCAACAGCTTTGACGTTGGCATCAGAAGGCTTTAGGTGATTAGGGATATCCCATACGACCCTATCAAATTTTTGAATGAATTCCCGGAGGTCTTCACTTTCCTTGGATATTTGATAAAACTTCTCGATGTTAAAGGTTCCCTAGGCATTGCAAGACCACCTTTGCATGAATTTGTCTTCAAACTCATCAGAGTCACTAATGCATCCAGGGGGAAGACTAAGGTACCATTCTCTAACTTGTCCCTCAAATGATAAAGCAAATAACATCATGATTCTATCTTCATCAAAGATCATCCTAGCAGATAGTTGCCAATAAAATTCTTCAACAAAGTCATGGGCACTCATAGTGGCATCTCCTTTGAACCTGGGCAACCATCAATTGTATTTTTTAGATAATGGCTTGGTATCATTACTCAACTTCAAAGGAGCAAATATGCTAACCAAGTGTGTTTTGCTTTTGGTCATCTTGTTGTTTCTAGTGCAAAAGTATCTGTCATTTTCGAAGAGGGTCACTTACTTTTTCGAATTCAGGACAGAGAGTAGTGCCACCAGGTGACGATTAACAGTTCCTTCTTGCAGCAACCCTAGTTAAAGGAGGAAAGTTGTCTTCTTCAAGCAAACTTGGGGGTTTTGACAATGAGTGGAGTCACCAGAGGAATAATGAGAATGTCGTTAATGAATCAATTCCTCAATGATTCACTAGGGAGGCAGACCTGCTTCCTCCCGGCAACGACGCTAGAAATGCTAACACACAAACTAACAGGGGACTTAAAAGGGGTTCCTAAGAGGGAAACTACTAGTTTAAGGGAATCGATGGAGGCTTAGCCCACTATCACCACAGCTAAGTCTCCCTGCTCTTTACGAACTTTCACTGATGGGAGGAGTCCTGGTAGGGTAGGGATCACTTGTAAAGTATATGTTAATGGATAGGTGGACAGTGACCTTGGAAACCCTTTCCCAAGGATGGAGTGAAGGATGGAACTTGCTTACTCTTTAAGCAAGGGACTTGGTCTTCCAGGGGTAAGGGGTGAGGATTGGAGGGTTGAAGGAGAAGGAATAGGCTTATAGACGAGGTTCTCAATCCCTATAATCCTTGGGAAACTTGGATTCTCAAATGGTCCTTGACAAATAATCTTTATTGAGAAGTGGGACCACACAGGGCCAATTGGACCCAGTCCAAGCTCGAGGACGGAATGTAGCAACCAATGATGTTCCTATCTTGGACAAAGTGAAAGAAAAGGACCAAACAACCAAACAAGAATATTTACTTCAAAAGGATGAATTATCCTATTGAGGTCTAGCCTTGGGGATGCCTAGGCAAAATTCGATCCTAGAGCTAGGGCTTGGGATTCCCGAAGATTCCACCATTAGAATTGCCTCAAATTTGGAGAGGGAGGGGACCCACTAGCGCAGTAGCCTATAGGAGATCGAAATTTTCCCTTGGGTCAATTCCTGGGAAATCAATGCCCTAGGTGACCATTGACGACTAGACCTAGGAAAAAGTGGTGAAAGGTGAAAAAGGTGAAGGCGATGACCACCCTTTTTTAGGGATCAATACCTAATTCACTTGGGGATATGGAGTCAAGGATAATGATGAGTAAGAACTTGGCTTCTTGATCAAGGATGCCTGAAAAGTCAGCGTCATCTAATGTTGAGAGAAAGAAAAGAAAAGTGACCTTCAAGCATTTATACTTCAAAGCAAATGATGCAAGCTTATTGAGACCAATAATCTCTAGGACATTTCATTCATATAATATTGGCCCATATATTAAATTAGCTAAAACATGCTTAATTCCACATTCCAATTTATGCAGCAACTAGCCCTAATTTTAGCAGTATGCAGCAACAAGAATAACAACTTCAAAATTTACTTACAATGTTATAGAATATATCCAACAATATATAATGGTTGATTCCAACACTTGATCAAACAAACCCAGAAAACAATTTCCAAAGCCACACAGCTTCAGAACATGCTGAACATTCAGCTATATACTTAGATTCAGTCATACTCAAAACAACGAAATTTTGCTTTCTACTATGCCATGAAATCATACGGAGCCCAAACAAAAACAAAATCCTTTCTATCATTAGAGCTTCCAACCCAAACAGCATCTGTAAATCCATGCAGTTTCCATCCACCATTAGAAGCATATTATAAACCATATTCAATAGTACCACGCAAATATCTCATAATGTATTTCGTTGCAATCCAATGCATATGTCAGGGCTCAACCAAGAATTGGCTCAATGTGTTCACAGCATAATAAATATCAGGCCTAGTATTCACAAGATAGTTCACCAAACCAATCAATTTGCCATACATAGAGGGATCAATCAAATCACAATCTTTGTCTCGGATCTTCTTCAAATTCATCGCCATAGGTGTGTCCATGGACTTGTAATCCATCATGCCAAACCTCTGAAGGATCAAAATAGTATATTTACCTTGGCCAACAAAGATTCCATCAGGCTTTTGCCAATTTTCCAATCCCAAATAGTAATGCATGAGACCAAGATCCTTCATTTCAAATTTAGAAACCAACCCCCTCTTAAACTGGACAATGAAAAGTTCAACCCTTATCAAAAACAAATCATCTACATACAACAACATCAAGGGCTCATCTTCAACAACTTTGAAATACATGTTTCGATCAGTATTACTCTTCTTGAAACCAAGACGCAATAGATAACCATCAATACAGGAGTACCAAGCACAAGGAGCTTGCTTTAGCCCATACAGGGCTTTTTTCAATTTGCAAACATGTGATTCTCTATCATGGACCTCAAAACCCTGAAGTTGTTCAATATAGACTTCCTCTTCAATAACCCATTCAAAAAAGCATTTTTGACATCCATTTGATGCAATTTCCAACCTGCAATCGAAGCAAGAGAAATGACAGATCTAATAGATACATATCGGGCAATAGGAGCAAACATGTCTTCATAATCCTCTCCCTCTTTTTGGGAGAACCCATGAGCCACAAATCTAGCCTTGTACTTTTCAACACTTCCATCAGCGCATTGCTTAATTTTGTAAATCTACTTTGAAGACACAACAGACTTTCCTTTAGGCCTTGGCACAATTTCCTAAACATTGTTCTTCTTCAGTCATAGCATCTTTCCAAACTTGTTCCTCAATTGCTTCTTCATAGGTGGATGGTTCGAATTCAATGATCTTGCACATCAAGGTTTTATAACCAAAGTACCTTTTTGGCTTCTTGCTTTCCCTAAAAAGTTTGCACGAGCTACAACATGTCCTTCAACTTCCTTTAATGTTCTTTCAAGCCAGGAAGGTCTCTTTCTAGTCTAAGGTACAATGGCTCTTGGAGATTCAACAAGTTCATGATCATCAGATTCTTCATGAGGATCTTGATCCTTCAATTTAGGTTCTTTAGACTTTGATTCCACATTCTTTGGAGCCACCTGAATCTCATTATCAGAGTCCAAGTGTGTACCCATGGACTTCTAGAAAGAAGCAGCTTCATCAAATATAACATCCCTGCAAGTTTCAATATAACATTGTCCTGGTACATAGACCCTAAAGGCCTTTGAATCTTCACTGTAGCCAACAAAGGTTCCTTTCTTCCCAGAAGGTTCCAATTTTGTCCTTTTCTCCTTGGGCAAATGAACATAAACAGACCAACCAAAAATTTCTAAATGCTCAACATTTGGTCTCTCATCTGTGAAGACTTCTTCAGAAGTCTTTTAGTCTAATATTCAATGTGGGCATCGATTTTGAGCATAGACAATTGTTCTTGTAGCTTCTCCCCAAAGAAACATAGGCAACTCTTGATCATGAGGCATGGCTTTGGCAGCGTCCATAATAGTCGTGTTTTTTCTCTCGGTAGTTCCATTTTGTTGAGGATAGTAGGGAACTATTAGCTCCCTCTTAATTCCAACATCCCTACAAAAATCAATCAATTCCTTGGATACATATTCACCACCATTGTCAAACCTCAAGGTCTTGATCCTTTTGCAAATGAACATAAACAAGACAACCAAAAATTCTTAAATGCTTAACATTTGGTCTCTCATCTGTGAAGACTTCTTCAGAAGTCTTGTAATCTAATATTCGATGTGGGCATCGATTTCAAACAAAGACAATTGTTCTTGCAGCTTCTCCCAAAAGAAACATAGGCAGCGCTTGATCATGAAGCATGGCTTTGGAAGCTTCCATAATAGTCGTGTTTTTTTTTCTCTCAGTAGTTCCATTTTGTTGAGGATAGTAGGGAATTATTAGCTCCCTCTTAATTCCAACATCCCTGCAAAAATCAATCAATTCCTTGGATACATATTCACAACCATTGTCAAACCTCAAGGTCTTGATCCTTTTCCCTGTAGCATTTTCAACTTCATCAAATATAACATCCCTGCAAGTTTCAATATAATGTTGTCCTAGTACATAGACCCTAAAGGCCATTGAATCTTCACTGTAGCCAACAAAGGTTCATTTCTTCCCAAAAGGTTCCAATTTTGTCCTTTTCTCCTTAGGCAAATGAACATAAACAGGACAACCAAAATTCTTAAATGCTCAACGCTTGGTCTCTCATCTGTGAAGACTTCTTCAGAAGTCTTGTAGTCTAATATTCGATGTGGGCATCAATTTTGAATATAGATAGTTGTTCTTGCAGCTTCTCCCCAAAGAAACATAGGCAGCTCTTTATCATGAAGCATGGCTTTGGCAGCTTCCATAATAGTCATGTTTTTTCTCTCGGTAGTTCTATTTTGTTGAGGATAGTAGGGAACTATTAGATCCCTCTTAATTCCAACATCCCTGCATAAATCAATCAATTCCTTGGATACATATTCACCACTATTGTCAAACCTCAAGGTCTTGATCCATTTTCCTATAGCATTTTCAACTTGAGCTTTGAATTCACGAAAATTTTCAAATACTTAATCCTCTGACTTTAGAAGATAAATCCATGTTTTGCGTGAATAATCATCAATGAAAGAGACGTAATACAATCTACCACCCAAGGTTTTGCCAGACATGGGTCCACAAACATCAGAGCGCACACGAACCAAAATTCCTTTGGATCTACTATCACTGCTAGTACATCTTCCTTTCACATTTTTCCTAGTGCACATCCCTTACAAATGCCATCATGATCAACCTTGACTTCTAATACACCTTTAACGAAATCTTTCATTCTAGTCAAAGTTTTATAGTGAATATGAGCATACCTTCAATGTCATAGCTCACAAAGATCAGTGGTGTTATGAAGCAAAGATTGAATTGAAGACAAAGGAGATGATATAATCCTCTAATTCGCACACCAATGACCTTGGTTGATTCAAAAGAGGCATCCTTCTTCCATACTCTTGAATCCAATTGGAAGGATGATGAGCCAATCAATTTGACTTCGTATTTTCCATTTTCCCCAAGTTCAAATCTTTGAGCAATCTTCTTCTCAACCAATTTATATAGATGATCGATTCCCAATCATGTGCCTAGAGGCACCACTGTCCACCAACCATTTTTCATCATGACCTGCAATGGCACCTATAAAAGCATAATAAAATGAGTATTCATCATCAGAATTGTTCTTTCTAGGCCTTCTCTTATGAGAAGATTCATCAAGGCTAGTAATAGAGGCATGATGTTTCCCTTTTCTCTTTCGATCTCCATTCCTTTGATATTCATTCCTTTGATTCTTTGAGTACAGTGATCTTGATAGTGACCATAAGCTTGGCAACGATAGCATTGGACATTTGTCAAATGTCTTCTATCTCTTCTATCTAGAGAGGGAGGAGGAGGTCCTCTTTGTGGACCAGATTCCCTTCTTGAAGCAAATCTCGGAGCAGATCTTGCATTTAGTCTTCTATCAAAACTTCTTTGAAATCTGCCAAAGTTAGGATTTCTTTTGAAACTCTTAGAATGAGTTCAGCCAAGTCTCTAGAATGGAGTTTTAACCCTTCTTCAATGCAGGCAACCCACAGCTTATTAAATGACGGTGCACTTTCTCTTGCACTAATACTTGTTGCAAAAGGATCCCAACATCTAGGCAAGCCACCCAAATCAACAGCTACCAATTCTTTGTCAGATACTTCTTCACCAATGGCCTTAAGTTGATCTCTTATTTGAGATATCCTTGCAAAATATGATGCCACTATATCATTCTTTGCCATCTTTATATTGCGAAATTGACCTCTCAAACTTAAGATTGGTTGATGTTGTTAATAGTGTATAAGCCAATGATGGCATCATACATTCCCTTGGAAGTTTGTTGATCAGCAATATAGGGAATTAGATGATCCCTAATAGACTCTATAATGATGCTTCTTGCCAAAATGTAATCTTCCTTAAACTTCTCTTTTCCTGCTTGATCAACTGGTTCAATCACTATACCTATAACAATGCCCAAAACCTTGTGTCTTGCAAGTAGTAGGTCCATCCTAGCCTTCCATGCCCTGTAATTAGTAGCCCCTTCAAGCTTGTTCTCTGCCTTCATGAAGAAATTCATGATAAAGATAATGAAGATGACCAACCAAAATCAGAAGATGAAGAATCCCAAACTCTTCAAGGGTGCTCTCAATGCTTCTTCAAGGTGATCTCACAGCTCTTTCCCTTCACCAAAGCTCTGATACCATGTTGATTTTCTAGAGCAATCAAGACTAGTATAGTTTTTCACAATTGATAACTACTTCCAATGATATAATTATATTTCTTCTAGCATTCCAATCATAAAACAATTATACATGAAAAACTTCAACCATTCAATTTCATCAATAGAGCAATAGAGATCACAATGAACAATAAACAAGAGACAAGAGACATCAAAAATTAGGCTTCAAGCCAAGGTGAAATCCACAAGGGGAAATCTCAACCAATCTTTCCTTATGAGAGAGAAATTTTGTTCATCAATAGTACATCTGAACATTCCAACAAGATTCCAAAATTCTGAACTCAAAATGTCCAAGTCAAAACCAGTCAACGAAGAGAGAGAAAGTCAACTCTGGTCAGGTATATATCTGCAATAGTAAGGTCGAATTCGGCCTATGGAAACTTTGAATAGGAGGTTGAAATTCAATCAGGGCTTCAGTCAACAATCCCTGCAATTCTCGGTCAAAGGAGAGAGAGTTGACCTACGGTCAACAACCCATAACAGAGGTAAAAACTTGGTCATGACAAGTTTACAACCTTCGGCCTACAAGCACAGTCAAACCCTTGGGCAAACAAATCCAAAATAGCCCAAGCCAATGCAAGTCAAAGCAAGTCAATGCAAGTCAAAGCAAATACAAACAAGTTGGTCAATGTTGATCAAAAATCCTCCTTTGCACATGTAGATTAGCCTCTACGATTTTCAAATTGAACTTGTGTGTGAGATGATGCCAAAATGAGCTCCAACGAAGTCATATATGTGTGTGTGTGTGTGTGTGTGTGTAAAGAGGTGCCTTTTCACACATGTGAGTCGACTTGTCCTTCTTGAGGTCGACTTGGTCAAAGTCAAAAATATGAATTTTCTCCATTAATTGCCAATGAAAATACCAACCACAACTACACCATTTTTCAACAAATGTCCCCATTTTACCTCTGAAATTCATCTTTGTTGACTCAAACAACTAGTAGGTGGTACAATTTGACCCCAAGGGGTTATTGTTCAATACCCTTGCTCTTTTTGACTAGCTTGCCTAACTAACTGTTGGATCTTTGACTCCTTACTTTCATCCCACTAGCCCCAAAAACTAGATTGACCCCAACGTTACCTTATTTGACCTCCACATGGCATAGGAGGAGGATGTCATCATGCATGAGAGAGGGATCTCCAACGCCCTAGGGAACTTGGGAATTACGCCACCTGGGTTTAAACTGACTAATTTTGCAAACCACTTTTGACATATTGGGTGTCTCATTATGTCAAAATTTGCCCCTATTATGCCACTTAGAAACCCCCACGTATTGTTGGACCAACTTTGACTGCCATTTTCTTGATGATGCCTTCACATGTTAGAAAAATTTCAATGTGGTGTTGGAAATATTGAGAGGGGTGTGAATTAGTATTTCTTTTACAATTGTTATTTTATGCCAATTAAGATCACTGGGTATAAACAAAACACAAGATGTATAACAAAAAAATATTTTTATTAATGAGAATGATGTGGACTCCAATCTTCTCCTACAATAAATCATATACAATAACACTTCAAGGCTCCAACCCTACATGAAGACTCCAATCTTCAATTTCAAACCGGGCTCCAACCTGTACTATACCAAGGTCCAACTTGGTCTACTTGAGGACTCCAATCCTCTCAACAAATCAAGCTCCGACTTGGTTTTCCACAAGACTCCAACCTTGTGTGAGGACTCCAATCCTCTAGGATTCCAACCCTCTGCTTCGATTCTTCAAAATGGTTTTAGTACTGCTTCACAACTTTCAATATCTTTTTAAACAAGTCCTGAATGACATCTACCATGCAATCTTCAAAGAATGTCTCCAAGAATGTCTCCAATAGACTTCAACAATGCTTTAAGAACTGCTTCATCAAGATTTCAAATATTCAATCACTGTTGTAAGGATCTTCTCCAACTGTGCTCCAAAATGAAAGTCAACTTCAACAAGATATCGAAGGTATCTCCAAAGCTCTTCATATCTGCTTCAGATAATCTTCTTCAAAGTTACTCCATGAAGGCTTCAACAATGCTCCAACTAGCTTCTTCAAGGTAATCCTTCAATACAACTCCAAGCTCTATTACAACAGGTTCAACAACTCTTCAATGAATGTCCCAACAAGTCAACATGTCTTCAAAGAACAACTCAATAGTACTTTATTAATGCAACTAGACTTAGAATGCTTGTGCAAGGAATATGAGTGAACTCTCGATAGTACTTTATTAATGCAGCTAGACTTAGAATGCTTGTGCAAGGTGTATGAGTGATTTCTTAGGTTAAGATTGTTTAATGTTTAAGTACTTAAGTTATGATTAGCCTTTATGACAAGAGTACTTAATAATAAATGGGAAGACAATCTATCACCAAGAATGTGCCAAATTATCAAATGTCAATACTCAACAATAGATCGATTCAACTTAAGACAAAATTATCTTCGACAAGATGCTTAACCAATATAATTGATGGCAATTTAGAGAACTTATCCACTTCAATGATTAAATAGAAAATGCAAATGATATTTCCCTGGAACAATTAGAAATCTTCCAAGATATTTTCAACAAGATAAATGCTTATGTCAATATTCCTAATGCCAACAATCACAAGATGCACAATTAGATTACAAGCCTTTAAGCAAAGAACACCAATTAGACTGCCACTTAAGAGAAACAAGATATTTCAATGCTAATCCAAAGATTTCAAGTGCTTAGATTTCAATGCCCAAAGAAGCTTGAATCATTCCACACAATGTGATTTGAGATTAGAGTGATTTAGTAAGTGTTATTATTAGATCTGAACTTATGAAACTTCAACCAACTCACAACAAAAAATGTGTTAGTGCACCTTGAGACCAACTTGTTATACAACCATGAGACAAGAATAATTATAGAGCATGAGCAAGGAAAGTTCTTATGTTACTTATATCTCAAACACATTCAAATGAGCAATTATTAACCCTTATTAGGACGACAGCAAGATTATGTATGACAACAGTAAATAATTAATGAAAAATTGTGCCCAAAAATGTTAGGGAATTTCTAGATGCCAAACCAAGTTAGCCAAATTGAAATTTTGGATTTTTAGCCCTCTTAAGATATTATATCAGATTTGAACACACTTGTTATGCAGATATATTAGTCATTAAAACAATTAGATTTATTCCAAACAAATGATGCCCAATTCACAAAATGACTAGTAAATTTATACCATGAATTTCTTAGTGAATTTAGACAATTTATGTGTGAATTTTAGAGCATTTAAAGTTAAATTTAATCATTGTTATGAATGTATTCGGAGAGCTGTAACAAAACAGTGAGAATTATGAAGGTTAGAAACAAAACCCTTAGGCCCTAGGCCTCGAAGATCACTTGCCCAATTTGCAAACAATTAGATTTATTCCAAAGAAATGACGCCCAATTCACAAAATGACTAGTGAATTTAGACCATGAATTTCTTAGTGCATTTAGGCAATTTGTGTGAATTTTAGAGCATTTAAATTTAAATTTAATCACTGTTATGAACGTATTCAGAGAGTTGTAGCAAAATAGTGAGAATTATGAGGGTCAGAAACCAAACCCTTAAGCCTTAGGCCTTGAAGATCACTTTCCCAATTTGCAAAAAAAAATCCAAAGACTATGCCACCTGAAAACACAAATTTTTGGCCAATTTCTCTGCAAAACCCACCAAGAATTAACTTCAAAAAATTTCTGAGATCACCCACAAAGACAAATGCGGGGAAGATAGGCAAAATAAATCTCACAAAAAAGAGAACAAGGCTAGAAGGCCTGACGTCATGGATGAGGAGGCCCTAATGGACTTGCGGCTCAAGGGAACGAGCCACAAGGGCTCATGGTAGAGGGTTTAGGGGTTGGTAAGCCCAAGGGAAGGTGAGCGAGAGGGATCGGAGGCCTAAGGAAGGCAGCAGAGGGCTAATGGAGGGTGGTCGAAGAGAAGAAGGGATTGCAGTAGGTTGAAGGAGGGACCCTGAGTGGCCTACGGGCCACAGCCAGGCCTACCAAGGCCTAAAAACACCACGGCAAGGGCTCAAAGGGTAGGCTGAGGCCCTTAGAGTCCTACGGCTAACCCTTGGAAGGAAGATAAGGCTGATGCAGAGGCTACACGGCTGACGTTGAGGCTAGAAGGGGCCACACTAGGCCTAGGAGGTTTACAAAATTCTTCAGTTGTTGGCCCTGCAAAAATTACAGAGGCTAGGTCTTACCCTCAAGGGCCTAAATCTAGATTTAGTCCAGCAATTTTCCTTTGATCTCACCTGCAAAAATAAATTTACAATAACCCAAAACCCCAATATATACAAAAATTCAAAATCCCAAAAACCCCAGAAAACCCCTGCTGCAAAACAAGGGTTAAAAAATAAAGTAATTTACAAATTTAATATACAAAATATACAAGTGTACAATGTTTAGAAGAATATTTTGAGAGTAATTTTTTTGTAATCTTAACAATGGCTAAATGTATTTCGAAAAATAAATGTCAAACCACAACCTTAGCGAACTTAAAAAATCACATAAAATATTCAAAATCCAAACATGGTCAGCCTGTGCCAACAGTTTGTGAACTTGGAGCCCAAGGGCCGAGGAACCTACAAACTCTATATATTTTCTCAAGGATAAACCATTAAAACATACAATGAATTAGATCACCTAAGATAAGCCAAAACTTACGAATAGAATATTCCTATCATCTACAAAGAAGTAACGATTCAATTAAATTTTAAAGCACAATATAGGAATGTTCATACCCAACACATACAACAAATCAGCGAGACAAAGACACCATGAACTGCACCCCAAAGTCTTTTATTATGATTATCAAAACGTTCCCAGTGGAACAAGGGCTTCACATCAGCTTTTACAAAGTTACATTAGTCAAAGATCAGTTGACTTGAGACTATGACCTCTAATTTATAGATGAATCCTCTAAGTGGAAAATAATGGCTAGTTGGCTTGATCCCCGTCAAAATAATCTCGGTTGTTGATAAACCTTTGATGATCTTTTGATCTCTGTCGTCGAAATAATTATTTTTGAGGAATTTTTGAATTTCTCATTAAAATCATTTTTATTAGCTCAAAAATAATTAATTTGTGCTAATTTTCTCAAAAGATTGACTTTGACTTAACAACCAAGGTCCAAGGGTCCAATTTTTCTTGAAATTTCTAATATTCATTTGCTGGGGGGCCTCCAAAAATTAATTTCTTTAAAACCCACGAAATTTTCCACTTGGAAAATTTAATTTCTCTACCATTTTAATTTTGGCTCTAATTAAATTAATTTTTTGGCTTATGATTAATTTTATTTTTGCCAGAAAATTTAATTAATTGGCACTTGAAGGGATTAATTATTTTTTCCACCCTCAAATATTTTAGCCTTGGTGTCTAAGTATGAGGGACCAGGCACTAAAATATTTTTACATTAGATTTTACAAATTCAACCCTCAAAAGAGGAATACCCGTTTGTTATAGACCCTCAAATAACATACCCAATTCTATGAAACAATATGATCTAGTAAACCAAGTGACTTGTAATAAAATAATTTAGTCAATTAGCTTAAATTATTCTCAAATCACTTTTATAGAAGACTTGACTAAAACTCTAGAACTCACCTAAGACTTCGACAATAAATTTCACCCTTGCTTTGGGGTTTAAGCTAGAAGGAAAAAACTCTTCCGATTAGTTGTGTTTAGAAACACAGCTAATCATTGAGGTTAAAAAACCTCCTAGGATGAAATTCGCCGCCAAAATCATAGGCTTACCTAGGTTGTTACAGCAATACACGGTCTTACTAGCATCATTTACATTACAAACTTGCAAAATGGGTTTACAATGACTCTAAGTTATTGGTTGATGACCTCTATCTTTTGAAAAAAATCTGGGACAACTGCTTCCTTGGAACTTTGACAAAATGCATGCAACATCTGACTCCATATGGGGACATGTTGCTTCCATGAAGTAACATGAGAATCCCAAAATCATGTATCCAAGAAAACAGAAATCCATCAAATAGATATCTATTCAAAATCGAAATCATCATGCATATATAGAGAATCTGTTGGAATAGAAAAAATCTACTCTAACAAACTGAAAAGTAAAGACATAAAACATAAGTGCATAAAATAAAACCACTTAATGACATAAATGAAAAGGAGCAGGGTTAGAGATACTATACAAAGATGCCCCATGGCATCAAATGTCTTCAATATAGTGCATACCAAGCATCCACTGAATTTCAGGCAAATCTGTGGGTTGCATCTCGATTGTGCCATGTTGAATTATGAAAATGCTAGGACTTTGACTTATCTGAATATCGAGCTGCTCTCTCGCCCATCAGATGCATCAAACCTCTTCCTTCTTTTCTGCTTTTTCCTTTTCTTCCCGATGGGTTGTGAGGTCAATAATGAAATCATTGTAGATTTCTTGTCTTGATCTTCAAGATGCTCAGATGAAAGATTGAAGAATCTGAAGTATGCCCTACCTTATTCTGAATATACTTTGTCAAAGGTGACACATAAGCTTGGCCTTTCTTAACTTCTTTTTTAACCATGACACTTCTAGTTAACATGCCTTCAATGGGAAAAGTGACCTCCTTGTGATGAGATGGGAATTGCTTCGGCGGACGAGGAGACATGTGAGTCGTGAAAAACCCTTTGCGCTTGCCCCCTAGATCCTTCGTTCTTAGCTGAAGTCCCGCAACCTATGTCTTTTCCATCATTTGCAGCTTATCCTGAAGAGTGGTCTTTTCAATTCTAATGGCATCCATTTGGTTTCATAGCACTAATTTCCTTAGCATGGCTTTCCTCCATGGTCAACAACTTATTCTGAAGACATATATGACCAACTTCCATATCATTTATTACTTTGTCACTATCTGCTTTTATGGCAATCAAATGATTCCGCATATTGGACATCATAGCCTCCATTTCTTGAGCACACTTTTCCTTGATGGTGGCTATCTAATTGGAGTGATTAATTTTCATGACCTTTAGCTCCTTATCATGTTTTTCTTCTATAGCTGACAACCTGCTCTGAAAACCAAATTCCATGTCCTTTGTTACTTTATCATGATTTACTTGAATAGAACTCATTTCTGCTTTATGATTTGCTTCCATAGTGATCAAATAATTTTGCATGGTGGCCATCTGATTAGAATGATTAATTTCCATGGTTTTCAATTCCTCAACATGTTGTTCTTCTATAGCCATCAACTTGATGTGCATGGATCTCATCTCTACACAGTGATTCTGTTGGCTAAGTTTCATGGTTTTCATCATCTGAGCTTGATTGAATTGCATGTCTCTAAGCCTTTGAGTTAATTCCCTGATAAGATCCCCTTCATCACTTGTTCCTGCCTTTCCATTATCTTGGACTCTAATTGCAAAGGCACAAGTGGATTCATCATGAAAGTGGTCACAAGGTCTGCAATAAAGCACATTTTGATGTGGTGCATTTTCTTGAAATTTTTCTTCAATAACGGGGTCCTTTATAGAATCACTTATATATTTCTTTATAGTACTAGGGGCACAAGGCGAACCCTTTTGATCTCCATATCTATATTTAAAAGCATCGACGATGTCTTGTAAAGAATCAAAAGAATCATCACGAAAATTGCAAAACGACTCTCTAGCATCACCTTCCAAAGAGAGGACAAAATGCCGCATCTTGACGTCTTCATGATTGTATGCAGTTGCATGAGCATATTTTTCCAGGAAAGTAATGAACCTTTTAATGTGGTCTGTAGCAGTGCTTGCATCATTACCCGTGAAAGAAGGTAATCTGTCAATAGAACTTTCCCTAATATCATGAGGGATGTTAGTAAAATGCAAAGGGGCGAACAAGTCATCCATGATGACTTGCTTAAGGGGAAAAGGAGTGAATGGATGTTAGAGAGATCCTTGTTCAAGAAAAACAAGAAGCGACCTTCTAGCAGAAACTCTTGCAAAAAATGAAAGAGATGGAGTCGTCACTTGAACATGAATCTAACTCCAAAATCCAAAAAGGTTAGTTAGGAAGAAGTAGGTGGATATCAGGGAGGGCTTCTTGTCTGAGAAATAATGGATGAATAATTAGAGTCGCCACCTAAACCGGAAACCAACCGAAATGTCCAGTTGCAGATAGAGAAAATGAGAGGATTAGTGAGAGAGAAAAGGATAACGTGATGAAAAGATGAATAGATTACAACAGCGCCAAAAAATGTGGCATTGGGGAGATGAGATAATGAGAAGAATGGAAATGTCGTCGGAGCGTCGAGAACAAGATAAACTTATCCCCGGCAATGGTGCCAAAAAATATTGTCACTCAGATTGTATACGCACTGCAACAACGACTGAGGTCAGGGGCTGTCACTCTGATCCCCGACCTCTCCATTCTAGTTGTCTCCCAACAACAGGCTAAGGGGGCTGGTCTCTATGGAAATGTGAAGATGAAGGACAAATTGGCAACCAACGAGCCTGAGAGACATGATTGAGTGGCCCAGCTACATGGTTAATTTAAACAACAAGATTTAAGGATTAGATTAAATTCAAATGTGAGACCAGTGCCTTATGGAGTCAACTTATTGCTTATTATCAATTAAAGACACAGTAACCGGATGGGCAATCGCTGCTTGGATGCTTCACTAACTTATATGCTATGCAAATCCTAAAACTTAGGTGTGATGCAAGAGTCTTGGTTACTTTTAGTTATATGCCTATTCTGAGTAAGACCTTCATCTTAACTGTTTTGGAACCAATCTTCGGAGTAGGTTGTGGGATGGAAGCCAACGGGAAGCAAGCAAAGGTTTGATTAACAATACCCCCTTATGTTTCAACCACCCAATGCCTCTGGCGCTGAAGAGACTATGGCTTTGACAACTGCAAGGTCACCGTATAAACCGCTAGAAAGGTGTTGAATCCCTCCAGCTATATTGAGAAAGGGTGGCCCTAGATGTCTGTCAACCAAGCTTATGCTTGGAGGTACTTTATTAATGCAACTAGACTTAGAATGCTTGTGCAAGGCATATGAGTGATTTCTTAGGTTAAGATTGTTCAATATTTAAGTACTTAAATTATGATTAGCCTTTATGACAAGAGTACGTAATAATAAATGGAGAGATAATCTTATCAATAAGTATGTGCTGAATTATCAAATGCCAATACTCAATAATAGATCAATTCAGATTAAGACAAAATTATCTTCCACAAGGTGCTTAACCAATGTAATTGATGGCAATTTAGAGCACTTATCTACTTCAATGATTAAACATGAAATGTCAATGATAATAAACTCGGACAATTAGAAATCTTCAAGATATTTTCAACAAGATAAATGCTTATGCCAAAATTACTTAATGCCAACAATCACAAGATGCTCAATTAGATTAGAAGCCTTTAAGCAAAGAACACTAATTAGATTGCCACTTAAGAGAAACAAGATATTTCAATGTTAATCCAATGATTTCAAGTGCTTGGATTTCAATGCCCAAAGAAGCTTGAATTATTCCCCACAATGTGATTTGAGATTAGAGTGCTTAGTGAGTGTTATTATTAGATGAGGACTTATGAAACTTTGTTGGAAACAGGATCCCCCAAGGGAAGTTTTGAGGCTTAAAGCCCAGTTTTTGGTTAAAAAGTGTAAATCTGATGTACAGACTCCACATTTTGAGGGCGCGGAGCGCGAAGTTGTAAATGAGTCATAGGGTTGTCCGCCCTCAATTTTGTAATATAATGTCAGCTTTAAAGATCCACCCATGGTCCACAGACCATGGGATTGTATAACTAGAGCGAAGCTCTAAGTTGTAAATCAGTTAGTAATAGAATAAGAATAATGATGGAATAGAAGGATAGCGGAAGATCTAAGTGTAGAGTCAAGTCTTTGGGTCGTAGAGTAGGAGAAGGCTCTGCAGCTGAGTGCACGGAGGCCTAGTAGTCCGCAGCTGAGTGCACAGAGGCCTAGTAGTCCACAACTGAGTGCGCAGGGCAGGTTGAGTCTGTAACCGTTAAAGAATTAATAAAGAGAAAGTTTATACCATTCATGTGTATTCATTTACTGTTTTTTGCATTGAATGTATTGGGTATAAATTATATTTCTATTGTTTATATGATGCGAACATCTATAACTGTGTTGATTAAGTAAATGTGAGATAAGGTATCTGTTTACGCGAAGTTAACTAACAAGTGTAAGAAGATAAGTAAGATATGCAGTGTATTCTGAGGAAATAGTGCAGATCGTTGCCATAGCAGCGCGAAAGCCTCTCAGCCCCTGGTTAGGGCTGTGCGCAGGCGATTATAACAGATCGCGAAGGTCTCACAAGTCAGAACAGTGCACAAAGGTAAGCACAGTTGGACTAAATCGACCCCTCGAACATCTCCAGGGTGCGGAAACTTGGTTCCAGCATCCCCCCATATTGCTTCGGGTAAGACTTCAATCCGCGCACCGCAGGCTGATGCCGAAAGGGCCAATAGTGTAGGGATTTGTTTGGCTAATTAACTCTGAACCTAGGTCAGGCCCCATCAAGCCAGCAAATGGTTTCGTTGTCGGGACCGGAATCTGCATAGAGATGTCTGATGTCGTATCATTGGAATCCAACTAAGAAGGAAATTGAAGGTTGGTTGGACAGGAGGATTCATGAGTTCGCAGCGCAGGAGAACAGGCATCCACGAGATCTTTTTCGCATCTTTCCCTATTGAGTTGTACGAGTGGATCGCGAAGCTAGCAGATAGCCAAGGAAGGTGGAAGCTCGACGGTCCTAATGTGTGGACCCCAGAGTTGGTGCATAGATTAGAAGCATCAGAGGATCAGATCGCACGCAATGTTGATCACTGGCTTGATCGGATTATAGGAGGATTCATTATTGAGTTCGCGGTAGACACTTCAGTCAGCTACAGCGAGACAGAGCGACGCTTCCTCAAAGGACCGCGAGGTAAGTACGTAAAGTCTCTGAATACTTGGATTAAAAGGCTATTGTGTGAAAAGAGGGTTATGCAATTACCTTGATGTTTGGAGCTACGCAAAGTGGAAAAACATACAGAAACAAAGGAAGTAAGGGACCAAAGAATAGCCCTTTCATTTCACCTCCGCGAGAGGACGAGGAAGAGCTCGCGAAGGTCTCTTTGCAAAGTGCGATCCATTTGATAAGGCAGAGGATTCCGCGCATACCACCCCCACCCACACCGCCACTAGCTTCACCACCATCACCTCCATCTTCACCCGTACCACCACCACGAGTCAATATGGCAAGCACAATAAAGTTGCCTGTGTTCAAGGGATTGGGAAATGAGGGTCCAGACCAATTTTGGTTCGTGGTAAGAGCCGTATGGGAAGCACAGGGAGTTACAAATGACAATATAAAGAAAGCGACACTGGTTAGCGCCTTGCAGGGCCACGCGCTGACATTGTATATTAAGCACTCCAATGATAATCCGAATGCGGGAATCACAGATATCCAAATTGCGCTAAATAAGGAATTTAGCAGGCCGAAGTCAGAGGTGCAGTCGATCATTGGATTCAAAGAGATCACAATGCTACCAAGCAAGACTCCTTGGGAGCTGGATCAGAGGCTGAAGTGCACGATTTGCGAAGCTAATACGAATCTGACGGATGGACAGCACTACAAATGGTTTGTAGCATCGCTAACGCCACATCTGAGGAGCGCGTTGTCGCAGCAGAAGTTAACGACTCAGGCAGAGGCCTTAGAGATCGCGATGAGGCTACATGAGAGCCCGATGCAGGATCCTAACTTGGGAGTTTAGTAGATCCACGCACAATTGAAAAACTTATGCCTTGGGATGCAGAGTCTGAAACAGGACAGGGCAGCTCGCCCAGAAGTGCGTGAAGAGGTGTGGTGTGTAAAATGCAAGGGTTAGGGTAATGATAAGGACCATTGCTCGGTATTCGCAAATTACCTCGCAGGAGGACGACTGATGTCGTTAAGGCCGAAAGCACATGCAAGACCTAGCGCGGTGCCTGCTTTGTTGTGCGTGATTTGTCAAATAGGAGGGAAACACGCTACGGACAACTGCCATTTGTTACAGAAGTATACACAAAATTCGCAGCAATTGTTCTGTAACTTTTGTAGGTCAGTGGGACACGATGAGCACACTTGCAGAAGCTCTAAGTTAATGATGGATAGCACTCCCACTTACAGAGTTCAGGCCGAAACGCGACCCCTAGACCAGAACAAAGGAGTGGCGCGAACAGGATTTCAAGGGCACGAACGAGGCCGAGGTGGAGGAGGACCTAGAAGAGGTCGCAGACAACTGATATGCTACAATTGCGGAGGACCAGGACATTACACCTGCGATTGTACGAACCCAACGCATCCATCATGTATGTATTGTACCTTGTTTGATCATGAGACGGAAGATTGTCCTACGTTGATAGCTAGGATATGCGACAAAGGAGCGCTATCGCCTCCCGACTCAGAAGCTGCAGATGATGAGGTCTAAGCCCCGCGAGGAAGATCTGAATGTGAACATTGTGCTCCGAAGTGGAATCGCGATGAGAGATGATAAAGGCAAATAGCCTAAAGATAGTACTTCGCAAAGCTCTGACGAAAGAAGCAGAGTTTGATTTGGAGCGCGCTCGAGAAACCTTCATGGAAGCTAAGAAGAGCTTCATTGATGCCTCCACTGCAGGAAGCAAAGATAGACCGAAGTCGAAAATGGACCCATCTATGCTTACAACGTTCCTGGAAACATGTATGAAGTTACTACGCGACAGTAAAGTTGTAAAAGATTACAGGAACTCATTAACAGATGCGTTGCGACCACACCAGGAGAACCGCGCGTAGTCCAGAAGATTGGAAAGCATAAGACAAGGACGGGAAGAGAAATGAGGTTAACTGCACAAATTGGAGAATATGAGATGGACCAAGTAATTCTGGATTTAGGATCGGAAGTGAATGTTCTGCCAAAGCAGACATGGGAGCGCATGGGTAGGCCTACGCTGCAATGGTCTCCTATTTAGCTGCGAATGACAAACCAGCAGAAAATAATACCCATGGGGCAATTGCAGGGAATCACTGTGGATATTGAGAGAGCAAGTGCGCTAACAGACTTTGAAGTAATAGAGATTGTTGATGACAGCAATCTCTATCTCACACTCTTAGGAATTGATTGGGCCACTGACATGAACAGGTTGATTAATCTGAAGAAGCACAAAATGATTTTTGAAAAGAAGTCACTACTCGTAGTTATACCTTTGGACCCTGCTGAAGGATTGCGCTATACAGAGCTGGTGCGCGACGATGAAAGTGATGATTTGGACTGCATCTATAAGATAACAGCGTGAAACCAGGACTGGGCGAATCCCAGTGCAGATGGACGACTTGCATGGGAGCGCGAGAGCTCCTGTACTTCGAATTCGAATAAGGAAACGGAGCGATGGCAGAACCGGTTACATGAGGTGACTACACTGAATTGTAATATGATGACAAGATCGTTGCGCTGCGTATCAACAGAAGTAAGGGACCTGCCTACTTATGATGGGTTAAGAGAGGTCGATACCTTCTTAGACAAATTTGAAAGGGAGGTGCCCGAAAAGCAACACTTCCAGGCCTTGAATTGGGTACTACGCGATACGCCTGCGAAGTGGTGGGGTACGCACAAAGAGAGCTTTGAGTACTAGCGCGCCTGTAAGAGAATGATGCGCACACGGTTTGGGAAGCCTAGAGTGTGATTGACAGATAAATACAATGGACAAGATAATCCACGCGCACATCTAGCCAGGTGGATGCCAACATATGGAAAACAACCTACACAGATGTGCATGAACTCCGCGCTGAGAGGTATGGTCGCTTCTGTTGGGGGGACAAATGTGCAATTGGCTCTTAAGGTTGGACAGACAGTATGTGGGAAGAACAATCCCGTAGAAGGGTATCCACGCGGAAGCATTTAACAAGGTATGCAACACGCAGCGAAGTGGTTGGGACCTGTGCGTACTCGGACAGGCGCCTTTTCGGTTGGTTGATAGAGTAGAGGCCGTAATACCTATGGAGTCTATCATGACTAGTCCATGCATAGTGGCGCTCGCAGGGATAACGGACCGCGTAGCCTTGGAAGAAAGGCTCGCGTCGTTGGAAGAGATTGAAAATGAACGGTTTGGACTCGATGAGGAGATCCAGCAAGGTAATCTTAGGCTCCAATAACTCATGAATGAAAGATTTCGGTTGTGGGAGAAAAGCGCCATGGTGGAAGCGAAAGTCAAGAAACTTGAGGAAGGAATAAAGGACTTTCTTGATAGAAAAACCGTAGTGATAAAGCATGACGAGCTCAATTACGTTGACAGACTTGGGGACCACTGTCGAGAGTTTCTCAGTTTGTTGCATGGGATGGGACCGTATGTTATTAAGGAAATCACAGATGGCGACGCGGTACAGTTGGAGAAGTTAAATAGCGAACTCTTCCCAGGGAAAGTAAATGGCAGTCGTTTGAAGCCATACACACGTGGCCCAGCCAACTGACTAGGTGCGGGAAGCACAATCTTAGCGTGAAAGGAGGCGTGGGACTATAAACTACTCTGCCTGAGAGCTACGTGATGTCAAAACTGCGCGCAGTAGCGAGATGTCACAGGGTCCGTGACAACGCAAGGGTAGTTGCGCTGCCGCGCGGGTTGGCTAAAAAGTGACCATTATAGTCAATATTCACGATATGATGCTTGGTTTGAGACCAAATGGAGCAGGCGGCAAGCATTTAAGGCAAACTTTATGGGCTATATTTGGGAAAATCTGCCACCAAGGGAGCATTAATGGACTGGATTTGGGGGGAACAATCAAATTCGAATTCGAATTCAAAAGGCGCTATAAATTGCAAAGGGCTGCCCAGCAAACAACACTTGGCCATTTGAGAATTGAGCTATTGCACGCCCAGAGATTCATGAACCCCGATTTGTTCGATCTTTTGAAGTCGAAGGCATTGTTTGAGCACTTACCTAAGCCGTTGAGAGATTTGTAGAACAACAATAAGGCAGCGTCTAAAGAAGCCATGGATATCGGAGAGATGATCGTTGAAGAGGCCACGCAGGCCATGACGATAGGAGATGCCCCAGAAAGCGCCGGAATAGTCGCAGAAATCCCCAAATTGCCGCGCACGCCGAGACCCAAGAAAGATAAGCAACCTATGGTACCGATGCACGTGTCCACTAGAAATCCGCTGAGAACTAAACTTACCATGGAAGAAAAGGGGAAGCGATCAATTTGGAAGCCGATGAGGAGGAGGAGACCTTGAGGAAATCTAGGTGGAAGAGTATGAGGACGAAGAAATGGAGGAAGAAACCCAAGGTGCAAACCCTCTGACCAGGTTGCCCGCGTATGTTCCTTCGCGGAAGGGGAAAGCAAGGGTGCCCAAGGACCTAGATGAGAGCAAGAGCTCTCTGCAGAATCCGCTGCTACCCGATGATATCGTTATTGATGGAGCGCACTTGGTACGGGTGCCGGTTCTAAAATTTGAAGACTAGGATCTCACGGACCACAAGAAATTCCCACATCTGGCAACCGCACAGCTAATGCAGCCGAAGAAAAACACAGCAGCGAGAGTCATAGATTTGGAGCCGCACAAGTGGTTGTGAGGAGTAGAGAAAGCAGGGTTGTTAAACCTGCTCTGGGTGTCGCATTACCATCGCGCCCCAGTGACTATCTTTGTCATCAGGCAACTGCTGTGCCTGGTGCATGATGGGTGTTTGTGGCTGGAGGAGCCCATCCCCATCACAGACCACCTAATTCATAGAATTACCCAGCTCCCTTGCAAAGGGGAGGATCCAGCGAACATATCCAAGGGTAAAAGTGATGATTTGGCTATCGCAAAGGCCATGAAGAAAAGGTTCAAGCTGGAGAAGAAAAAGAGAGGGTACGCAATCTCCAATATCAAAATGTTGCGGTCAAAGTCGCAACGTAGATATTGACCGAGAAAGTCATGCGGAAGTATCACGCAAATCAGGGGTCCGCGCCAGTGGTTGCACTTGCCGCACAGTGTGCAAAGGGGGTCCAGTTTAACTGGGCGGATTACTTGTGTCAAGAATTCCTGGAAAATTGTCGCGAAGCACAGGAACAAGGGAAGACTTTCCATTATGCATGGCTTCTGCTATCCATAGTACTTGTGGCTTGGGAATTGCCTAAGGACAGCCAATTCCCCATGATTGCGCAAGATCTTTCGGAGTCATCAAAGTACGCTTCGCTGTGGGCAACTAAAGATGCGCATAGGATCAGAGACAACAAGATATTATGAGTGTTCATGGAGATGAACATCAGAATGGGGATTAACCGCAAGCCGCGGTTATCACCCACTGTCTATAACAGTTTGCAGAGCTTCACGGAGTTCAAGGCGAACTTCCATCATGTATATATCAGGGCGCGCAAGGACCTCATGAAGAAATGGAATGAGCTACCTTACCTGGCCATAAACGATGTCATATTCGTCATGCTTGAGTCGTGGCCACCGGAGTGGCGCACTCCAGCCAGCTCCGCGATGGAATCAGAGAAGTCTGCTGCACAAAGGAAAAAGGAGGAGGCAAAACTGCGGATGGTGCAGTTGGCAGAGAAGAGAAGGAACGAAGCAACAGCAACAAAGGCGCAAGCGGCACAGGACGTTGCGAAGGCAGTAGCGAAACAGCAACAGACAACAGACAAGGAGCGCAAGGGCCAGAAGTCACCCTCGCCTGAACAGGAGCCCGAAACAGAGGAAGGTGGCATGGACCCACAGACAGCGTCCACACAACTGAAGCGGCAGTGCACGAGAGAGCAAGTGGGGCTGCGGAAGAAGTCAAAAGCCTCCAAGACTTCTTTCGACCCAATCACCCTCACTAAGGGGGGATCTACAAGATATAGGGGAGACGGTGCACGACGTCACCGCAGAGGCCCTCCAGTAGTTCTGGGAGGAAAATCATATGGTGTTGGGGACCCTCAGGACACAGATACAGGAGTTGCAGGTGCGCACTCCTCAGGCTGATACTCTGTTGACCAGCCTCGCAGTAGGCACAGCAGCGGCTGAGGAAATGTTTCGCGCCCACATGACCAACACTATAGTGCTGCCAGAGGGGGCACTAGTTACAGAAAATGAGGTCGGCATGCCTATGGTCAGTGCGCTAAAGGGAGTTGGGATAAACATGGTTGGCTCCCGCGAGAGACGCTCTACATTCTGCAGGATGGAGTGACTACAGAACTACGGGCCAGGGAGGGTCGCGCGCTTCAGGTGATGAGCGAGCAACAAATTAATATGGAACAACTACGCCTGCAGTGCGACGAGGTTGTCACACAGAACAAGCAGCTAGTGCAGGTGGTCAAGGAAGCCTGCCAGATGGTCCCTGAGTTGGCCATCCCAGTAGAGGCACGAGCAGAGGTGCGCATCCGAAGATTAGCAGCAAGAGTGCACGAGGCGAAAGAAGAGGTGGCTAAGATTCAGCTGGAGCTGAACCTTCAGATAGCTGAGTTGCAATTGAAGGCGCAACCTTCAACTCTGCCAGAGGTGAATGAACAGCGCGCCAGCGCAATTACAGCAGGAATAGCGGAGATCAGCAATGCAATGAAGGACTGCACCAAAATGTTTGAAGAGTCGTTCGAGGTCCTCACCACTCTGCAGGAGGACTTGAACATACGACGCTAGAAACAGAGGCACGCAAGTTGCAGCAACATACGATGAAGTAAAAGGGACCGCGCAAACAGTGGCCCTTACACAGAGGCTCGCGCAAATGCAGCAGGCAAAAGCGCTCAAGCAGCAAGTAGACGTTGTGCAACATAAGGAAGTTGTCTTGAAGGCACGCGTACAACCATGGATCGATGAGGCATTCATCATTACAGCCTCAATTGAAGCCAAGCTCGCGTAGATGCAGGGAACGCAAGAACAGGTGCAAGGCAGCAGTTCAACTACCGCAGTCTCTGAACTGCGAGTCCAGGAGGTACAACATGCAATTGTTCAGTGTGCTGCCGATTTTGCAGCAGTATAGGCAAAGTTGGGAGGTCTTCGCACGAAGATCTCTGCACCGACAGAATGACTTGAGGGCGAGTCACGATGTTTGTGTTGGGGCCTGTTGGGCACAGAATCCCCCAAGGGAAGTTTTGAGGCTTAAAGCCCAGTTTTTGGTTAAAAAGTGTAAATCCGATGTAAAGACTCCGCATTTTGTGGGCGCGGAGCGCGAAGTTGTAAATGAGTCATAGGGTTGTCCGCCCTCAATTTTGTAATATAATGTTGGCTTTAAAGATCCACCCATGGTCCGCGGACCATGGGATTGTATAAATAGAGCGAGGCTCTAAGTTGTAAATCAGTTAGTAATAGAACGAGAATGATGATGGAATAGAAGGATAGCGGAAGATCTAAGTGTAGAGTTGAGTCTTTGGATCGTACAGTAGGAGAAGTGCACAGAGGCCTAGTAGTCCGCAACTGAGTGCGCAGACCCCTGCAGCTGAGTGCGCAGGGCAGGTTGAGTCTGTAACCATTAAAGCATTAATAAAGAGAAGTTTTATACCATTCCTGTGTATTCACTGACTGTTTTCTGCATTGAATGTATTGGGTATAAATTATATTTCTATTGTTTATATGATGCGCGAACATCTATAACTGTGTTGATTAAGTAAATGTGAGATAAGGTATCTATTTACACAAAGTTAACAAACAAGTGTAAGAAGATAAGTAAGATAAGCAGTGTAATCTAGGGAAAATAGCGCAGATTGTTGCCATAGCAGCGCGAAAGCCTCTCAGCCCCTAGTTAGGGCCGTGCGCAGGCGATTATAACAGATCGCGAAAGTCTCGCAGGTCAGAATAGTGCGCAAAGTAACCTACACGAAGGTAGGCACAGTTGGACTAAATCGACCCCTTGAACATCTCCAGGGTGCGGAAACTTGGTTCCAGCATCACCCCATACTGCTTCGGGTGTGACTTCAGTTCGCGCACCGTGGGCTAATGCCGAAAGGGCCAGTAGTGTAGGGATTTGTTTGGCTAATTAACTCTGAACCTGGGTCAGGCCCCATCAAGCCAAAAAACTTCAACCAACTCACAACAACAAATGTGTTAGTGCATCTTGAGACCAACTTGCTATACAACCATGAGACGAACAAATATAGAGCATGAGCAAGGAAATTTCTTATGTTACTTATATCCCAATCACATTCAAATGAGCAATTATTGACCCTTTAGGACAGCAGCAAGATTATGTATGACAGCAGTAAATAATTAATGAAAACTTGTGCCCAAAAATGTCAGGTAATTTCTAGATGCCAAACCAAGTTTGTCAAACTGAAATTTTGGATTTTTAACCCTCTTAAGATGTTATATCATATCTGATCACACTTGTTATGCATAGATATCAATCATTAAAACAATTAGATTTATTCCAAAGAAATGATGCCCAGTTCACAAAATGACTAGTAAATTTATACCATTAATTTCTTAGTGCATTTAGGCAACTTATGTGTGAATTTTACAGCATTTAAATTTAAATTTAATCATTGTTATGAATGTATTCAGAGAGCAGGGTTAGAAACCAAACCCTTAGGCCTTAAGCCTTGAAGATCACTTGCCCAATTTTCAAAAAAAAAATCTCCAAAGTCTATGCCACCTAAAAAACACAAATTTTGGCCAATTTCTATATGTGAAACCCACCAAGAATTAGCTTCAAAAAATTTCAAAGATCACCCACAGAGACAAATGAGGGGAGGATAGGCAAAATAAAGGCCGCAGAAAGGAGAACAACACCTAGAAGGCCTAATGTCTTAGATGAGGAGTCCCTAATGGACTTGTGGCTCAAGGGAACGAGCCACAACGGCTCACCACAGAGGGTTTAGGAGCTGATAAGCCCACGGCAAGGTGAGGGAGATGGATCCGAGGCCTAAGGAAGGCAGTTGAGGGCTAATGGAGGGGCGTCGAAGAGAAGGGGTTGTGGCAGGTTGAAGGAGGGAGGTGGAGTGGCCTAGGGGACAAGGCCAGGCCTACCAAGGCCTAAAAACACCACGGCAAGGGCTCAAAGGGTAGGTTGAGGCCATTAGCTAGCTCTTGGAAGGAAAATAAGGCTGACGCAGAGGCTAAAAGGCTAATGTTGAGGCTAGAAGGGGCCACGCTAGGCCTAAGAGACCTGGAAATTTTTTAAACCCTCGCCAAAAAAAACATTTTGCTTTAGATATTCAATTTCTACAAAATTCTTCAGTTGTTGCCCTGCAAAAATTGTAGAGGCTAGATCTTAACCTCAAGGGCCTAAATCTAGCTCTAGTCCAGCAATTTTCCTTTGATCTCATCTGCACAAATAAATTTACATCAACCCAAAACCTCAATATATACAAAAATTCAAAATCCCAAAAGCCCTAGAAAACCCCAGCTGCGAAACAAGGGTTAGAAAATAAAATCATTTACAAATTTATTATACAAAATATACAAGTGCACAATTCTTAGAAGAATTTTTTGAGAACTTGGAGCCCAAGGGTTGGGGAACCTACAAACACTACATATTTTCTCAAGGATAAACCGTTAGAACATATAATGAATCAGATCACCTAAGATAAGCCCAAACTTACAAATAGAATGTTCATATCATCTACAATGAAGTAACGATTCAATTAAATTTTAAAGCACAATATAGGAATGCCCGCACCCAGCACATACCACAAATCAACTAGACAAAGACACCATGAACTGCACCCCAATGTCTTTTATTATGATTATCAAAACATTCCCAGTGGGACAATAGACTCACATCAGCTTTTACAAAGTTACATTAGCCAAAGATCAATTGGCTTGAGACACAAATGACCTCTAATTTATAGATAAATCCTCCAAGTGGAAAATAACGGCTAGTTGGCTTGATCATCGTCAAAATGATCTAAGTCATTAACAAATATTTGATGATCATTTAATCTCTGCCATCAAAAAAATTATTTTTGAAGAATTTTCAAATTACTCATTAAAACTATCTTTTATTAGCTCAAAAATAATTATTTTGAGCTAATTTCCTTAAAAAATTGACTTCAACTTAGCCATCAATGTCCAAGGGTCCAATTTTTCTTGAAATTTCCAGGGACCTCCAAAAATTAATTTCTTTAAGACCCACAAATTTTTCCACTAGGAGAATTTAATTTCTCTAACATTTTAATCTTTTTACTCTAATGAATTAATTTTCTGGTTTAGGATTAATTTTATATTTGCCAGAAAAATTAATTAATTGACACTTGAGGGGATTAATTATTTTTTCCACCCTCAAATATTTTAGCCATGGTGTCTAAGTATGAGGGACCATGCACTAAAATATTTACATAAGATTTTACAAACACATCCCTCAAAGAGGGAATACCCATTCGTTATAGACCCTCAAATAACTTACCCAATTCTGCAACACAATATGATCTAGTAGACCAAGTGATTTGTAATAAAATAATTTAGCCAATTAGCTTAAATTATTTCCAAATCACTTTTACAGAAGACTCGACTAAAAACTTCGATAATAAATTTCCCCCTAGCTTTGGGGTTTAAGCTGGAGGGAAAAAACTCTTCCAAATAGTTGTGTTTAGAAAAACAGGTAATCGATGAGGTTAAAAAACCTCCTATGATGAAATTCGCCGTCAAAATCATAGGCTTACGTAGGTTGTTACAACAATACACGGTCTTACTAGAATCATTTACATTACAAGCTTGCAGAATGGGTTCACAATGACTCAATAAACTGTTGGTTGATGATTTCAATCTTTCGAAAAAAATCTGGCACAGTTGCTTCCTTGGAACTTTGACAAAATGCATGCAACAGGGCACAAAAGTCTACCTTAACATAGTCCCTTTACTCCATCAAAGTGGTTGTTCGTAGGCTACCAAAACATTGTCCTAACACGCTATAGCAAGACAAACCTTCCACACATCACCTTCAGCGATCATCTACACGAAAACTCAGCCCATTACTTCCTTGACTACCTTTGCTCAGGTCTAAAAGAAACTTGGCCCTGTGCAACCACACGACTAAGATATCTCGACCTAATTACATACCTTTGCAACCACCTCAGCCTTAGCTTATTATGTGGCCACCTCAGTCCTATATCTCTACGGCCCTTAAACTCCTACGCTTGCCTTGATGAAGTGTGGCCCTTAATCCAGCATTACTACAGGCCTTATGGCCTCACTGTCCATCAACAACAAGGGTCTCATGGCTCTCCTAGACACATAAACTTACTTACCCTGTTTCATAGAGATTTACCACATAGTTGAGCACAAAACCATGCCATAACTACTTGATCGGCCTTCCTCTCCTTGACCTGTACCAAAACACAAGAAACAAAGAAAAACTCATCCTTCTTTCTTCTCTTCAGCTCAGCTACTTGAGATATGCAATCACTTTGGCTTGGCTTCTCTTGAGATGAATTGCACTTGTAATGATTCCAAATGAGCTTAACCTTACTCCTACTTATAGTATTCTTGGTGGAGTCAATTAGCCACCAAGGGTCATGACCTTTTCCCAAGTCGACCTAAGCCAATCACGATTAAACACCAATGACTTAAGAGATAAAATTCTTCTTATTTACTTTCGCCCACTCCATTGTAGCCCTAGGTGCGTGCCCCTTAGCCCATGAAGGATGCCCTCATGAATCCAATGAATAAACAATCATTTTTCACTTTGGTATTTCGCCCACAACTTTGGGTACAAAGCCCATTAAACCACATTTATGTGGGTCAACTCCTCACAAACATAGAACCCCAGGGGTTGTGAGAGTACCTCCCAAGCTACACATTTCAACACACTAGTCCAAGTCTTTGGTGAACACCTCAAAATTTTCTCCACAATTTTCTCTCCTTAAAATCGGTCCTTTTAAAGCTAGGGCGAAAATCTAGGGTTTGCATCTATATTTTAGGGAGGAGGCTTTTTGGTGATTTAAGAGCCTAAACATCAAGAGATATGTCTAGGGTACCTAACCTATCAATTTGGTGGGCATCCACTCAAATTTCATCCATAAAATCTCTTGGCCTCGGTGTTGCTCTAAGAGGAAAACCCTAGTTTATTTTCCCTCAACTTGAGGAATTTCTTGAGGGTTTCATGAGCCTTGGCTTAGTTGAATATCATTGTAAGAAACCCTTTCCCTTGGACCTTGACCTTCTGAATACCTATCACCATCTAAAAATCTCAAAACCCTAGGTATTGAGCCTTTTTTCTAGGGCTTTTCTTTGAGAGTGTTTTGCTTCATTGAAGCCTTGTACCTTTAGCATGTCACTCTTTGAATAAGCTTCAGTAGGGTCACTTTGTACCTTATCATTAGCATATCCATTTTATGTGATTCCTTCCCACTGGGACTCCTCCCATTGGTAAAAGTCCATAAAAAGTAGGGGGTTTTGGCTGAGGTGACATTGGGCCTCTACCCCATTGTTAGCAATTTGTCTAGCTCTTGATTGTAGGGTTTCCCTCTCCAAGGCCTGCTAGATTTTGTGGTAACAAACCCCACTAGCAGAGATTGCATCTTTCCTTGCATATTTCATTTTTCAAAAGAGACATGAACTACAAACAACCCTTCTTCATTCTCTGAAAGTCATCTAACATACTTCCTTTCCCCTCCATCCATGCCTCCCTACAAACCTTGACCCTCAATCCCTTGTTCCTATATAATTGGATTTATGATGTCCCTGAACAACCTAATGTTGTTATCACCTACCCCCATCCTTGTGCCACTTTTTCATCATGTAGATATTTGCCAAGCAACATAGGAGTTGAGCACCAATAGAGCAATCAACGATGAGGGGTTCTAGGCAGAATTCTTCAAACATGGTTTACATTCTCTTATAGAATACATTGTTGATTTAATTAACCATGTTGTTTGCTTGAGATTTCCATGGGTCTAGTCCCACCACACTATTCACCCAATACACAAATCAAGATCCAAAACTCGGTCGAACGATTATAAAAATCATTACGGGACACACTTTCTCCAAGCTTTATGCTACCACCCTTCATCTATAGTTCTCAAAGCAGCTTGAGATATGTCACCTAAAGAGCCAGGAGCCATGCAAGTTTTAATCTTGGGCATCAAACTAATGACCATACTCTAACCTTCATAACCATCATTGGGGAAATGGGACACCGCTCTTTGAAAGCCTTACGTTGCTTTGTAGAAATTCAAAAAGCTCTTGACTCAATTATGAGGGAGGCCCTTTTTTAGCAACTTTCAGACATTAGCACATCAGAGGCCCTCATCATTGTCATCATGCACCTATTTGAGTTCCAACTTGGCAAACTCAGTACAACACACATGTTATTTGATTTTATTGAAGCACCATTGGGGTGAAGTAGGCGTGCCCTCTCCCCCCAACCTTGTTTGGGACTTATATTGACGAGCTAGAGTCCTTCCTATAGGAATATATTTAGCCCAAGGTTGGTTGTCTTCTCCATCAAGTTTTGAACTCTATCCTCCTCTTCACAAATTATGTGATCCTTATGGCCTCTAGCCCCAAGGACCTATAGAGACAAGTGGATGCCCTATCCAAATTTTGTGATCTTTGACAATTGATGGTCAACATGGGTTAAATCAAGGCGATGATCTTCAATAGCTAAAAGAAACAAATTTCCATTTGCTTCTTGTTACTTTTTTTTAGGGGGGTGGGGGGGTATGCAGGTTTAGATCACTATAGCTTCTACCTACTAGGGAGTCTACTCTTTAAAGCTTAGGTTTAGGTTGAGGAAGACACTCAAACCTTAGATCCATAAGAGGTACAAATCCTTACTCTCATCAAGCAAGTGTTTCTAAAACTACTTCCAAGATGGATCTCAAGGACTCTATCATTTGGCCTATGTTTCCTTGTGGTTATAACTTCTACAGTGTGGGGGCCTAATCTACTTAAGTCAAATTGTGCCAAGTTGAAGGGTGTACAGACCCTCGAGTTATGCCTTACTGGCAAAAGTAAGAGTGCAATTCCCCACATCATTGTTAAGGTAAAGTCAAATTGTGCCAAGTCAAAGAGTGTATAGAGTCGAGACCCTCATGCTCTCCGTTACCATGAAGAGTAAGAGAGCAATTCCCCACACCATTGTTAAGGTAAAGTTTGCAGCCCACCCTTTCTGGCTCAAGATTGTTTTTCAATTGGTCCTATTTCAACATCATATCTGATATTTCATTGACTCGACAGCTGGTAGGGACCATTATTTGCACCTTTCTCGCTACTCCTTTTAGGACTTGGTCTCAAATACATCCACTATACAAGTTCACAATTGTTAGGTTTCAAACATTTCAAGTCTTCTCAAATCAGTTGGCATCTCAATGCACAACCTCCCCATTGTCTTCAAGTCTTCCCTACTATATTGAAATTTCTTCTCCCAAATACAGTCAACCTATCTACTAATGGTATGTCAAGAAAATCTCCAACTAAGAACTCACCACCAATGTCAAACAGATATTAAGTTTTTTTTTGAGGAAGAGACCATCATAACTCCAAAGAAGGCGAGGCTAGGTTCCTTTAAAACCAACTACTTTGAACCTCTCTTCTCAAAAATATCAATGTCCCAAAAATTACTAGGAAAATCCATAAATAGAAAACCATATGGGATATGAAGAGCCTCTAACAAATAGGGGAGAACAAAGAGTGGATTCTAGAAAAAACAACCATGCATAGGAATGAGAACCAGGGAAAAAATCTCAGTACAAGAGGGCATAGAAAAGGAGGAAGATTTAGACAAGAGACTGCCCAAGAAATCTGGAAGGAAAACAGCGAAAATAGTCAAACAATAAGCTACAGCTAGAGATGCAACTTTGGGTACCCAGTTGACCCTAGATAAGAATATAGTTATGGACTCCAGGATAATACGGAACTCTCAAGTACTCCAAAGCCATCCCAAGGCAGTGCTCACAAAACCCAAAATAAATAATGAAAATTATCACCTGGAATTGTAGAGGATTAGGGAATAAATTCAAAGAGGAAGACTGTTGAAAATGTAGCAAAGAAAGGTCTTTTGGCTTGTGCCTTAGCCAATAAAGACCTCGAATTGTCTCTCTCTACCATGAATATGAATTCATGAGATAGATTTCAGTGTGATGAGTTGATTTCCAGTTCACTAGAATGGTCATCAATAGATTGCATGTGTAGTGTTGGAGCTTCAATTCTTTGGAGTCTTCTTCAATTAGACTACAGGATGAGGTGGCAGAGACAAGTCTAGTTAGGATGAGTTAAGACTGCAGAGACATTTAGTTAGGATGAGTTAAGACTTCAGAGACAAATGAAGAGAGGACGAGTTAAGTCCTCAGTTAACTCAGTTCACAACTAGAGGAAAACAAGGAGCAACTCGAGCCAGTTCACTGAGAGCTAGGCCAAGTGTAACTGAGACTTGCTCTAGTTAACTGGCAAAAGGAGCTCAGCACTTGTGTGAACACAACTTCGAACTTGGCCTCCTTGCATGAATCGAAGATCTATTAAGGCAAGAGAAGGATGAGAGCACAGATGGATAATTCTTTATTGTTGGCAGAGTGCATTGGTTGAGGTGTGAAGATCAAGAATTCGAAGAGTAGAAGTCGAGCCTCGCTTCAACAGGAAACAATTGTGTGTGCAAGCTGAGATCAAGAGGTAGGGCCGAGAGCATCTTCTCAAGCCCGAGAGCAGGCCGAGAGCAATAGTGGAGCTAAGATTAATTTCTCAGAGGCTATTTGTTCGCTGCAATAGTAGTACACTGAATTTATAAAAGATCCATTTGATCAAAGGACAATCGATAAAATGCCCACAACAAAGAAAGCAAGATTTCCCATTTGGGTTTCCTAGGTAAAACAATGGTGTCAAATTTATGTGTGTGCATGTGTTTTTATCTCAAATATTTTCCACTACACGTTGAATGTTAAGAAACTTTGTATCTTGGTGAAAGTTAAACTTGGTTTCAATTTTCAGTTGCCTTGATTTTTCAATAAGTTCATCTAAGTAGTTGCAAAGTTTCAAGAAAATTAACATGGTATCAAAGCCACGCTCTATATAAAAACCAGCACCGGGATTTGTTCAGTCAGTGAAGAGTGCAGTTCAGTCAGTAGGCTTGCGCTAGAGTTTGAAGAGCAGTATTTTGGATAGCAATATGTCATCCCAATGACTAAGGGCAAATCACTATTTAGTGGGAACCTCTAACTTCTGCTCATGGAGGGAGCAGATTTCAATGGTGTTGGAAGATAATGGGGTGCTAGAATTTGCGAAGAACCCATAAACTACGCCCACAAATGCCCAACAATTGATTCAACATAACAAGAATGACACCAAGGTCAGAAGGATCATTCTTGAGGGGGTCAAAGACCACATTATCCCTCGTCTCCATGGGAAGATGACAACAAATGATATGTGGAAAGCCATCTTAACTTTGTATCAGGGACCCAGTGATTCCAGGAAGCTTGCCTTAAAGGACAAGTTAAGAAATATTTGGATGTGAAAAGGAAAGACCGTCATTATGTACCTTTCCAAGTTCACCTAAGTTCGGGATGAGTTAGTTGGAGTGGGCGAGAATGTAGCAGACAACGACCTTGTGAGTCTTGTGTACTGGAACTTCATAAGTCGTGGGAGAATTTCCAGGATGCAATAAGTAGCAGATAGAATCTTCCCAACTGGGAAAGGCTATGGGGAGACTGTGTCCATGAAGAAATCTGGAGGGGGACAAGAGCTGGAGGTTCAGTAAAGACAGAGGACAAGGAGAATTTTACCTTGGAAGGCAAAGGAAGCAAGGGCAAAGGTAAGAAGAGCCAAGGCAAGGCCAAGTCCAGTCAAAAGGGCTACAAGAAGAAAAAAAATTGAGCAAGATCAAATACTTCTCTTGCCACCAATTCAGACACTATGCCACTACGTGTCCTAAACGAAAGAAGGGGTCTAATATTGACCATGTGGCAGCATCAGTTGAGGTAGATGTTTTCAATTATCATTTAGAGAAGGATTTCTCATTGATAGCTTGCATGGCAAGCTCAGTGGGCAGCAACGTGTGGTACATTGGTTCCGGAGCATCCTTTCACATGACCAGGAACAAGGAATATTTCAGCCAGTTGAAGGAGAAGGACATGCAGTTTCACATTGAGCTAGAAGATGATGGCAGGTACCTGACTGAGGGCGTGGGCACTGTCAATTTTGAGAGGAAGTCTAGAAACCCTCTCCATCTCAAGGATATCCTCTATGTTCCAGGCCTTAAAAAGAACCTTGTTTTTGTTGCCACCCTAGAGGATAAGGGTTATGATGTCATTTTTAGCAGAGGAAAGGCCTACCTTAAGCATTTAGAATCTGGAGCCAAGAAGCATATCAGTGGGAGGGTGAAGAACCTTTACATGTTGCAGGTTGACAAAGACACAGCCTTGAGCAGCAAGGCAAGGCATGAGCATGGCAGAGGTGGGGGAGCTTTGGCACAAACTCATGGGGCTTTTGCATCATGGGGCGTTAAAGATCCTTCAGCAAATAGCCACAGGGCTACCATAGTGCAGTATTGACCAACTTAAAGTATGTAAGGGTTGCAAACTTGGCAAGTATGCCAAGTCATATTTTTAGGGCCGAGACAGCAGAGACAAAGGGATTTTGGAGCTGATACATTCAAACGTATGCGGTCCCTGCTCTTCTCCATCCCTCACGAGACACAAGTACTACATCACCTTTATAGATAACTATTCTCGGAAAACATGGATCTTCTTTATGAAGATGAAGGGGGAGGTCTTCTCCAAGTTCATGGAGTTTAAGGTCTTGGTAGAAAACCAAACCAAGAAGAAGATCAAAGCATTGAGGAGTGATAATGGCGAAAAATATGTCTCTAATGTTTTCAGGGACGTGTGCCAAGAAGTGCATTAGGAGAGAGCTTATAGCACCCTATAACCCTTAGCAGAATAGGGTGGCTGAAAGGACGAACCGCAACATAGTTAGAGTGGCTAAGGCCATGTTGCATGACCAGGGGTTGCCCATGTTCTTGTGGGCAGAGGCATGCAACACTACAGTATTTTTGCAGAACAGGAGTCCACACAGGGTGCTTGGACGAGTTACACCGAAGGAGGCTTTCACAGGCAAAAATCCTGATGTTTCTGACTTCCACATCTTTGGGACAGGAGTTTACTGCCATGTGCTCAAAGAGAGCAGGAAGAAGTTAGAGCCCACAACTAAAAAGGGAATTTTTGTGGATTACTGTGAGACACCTCAAGCATACAAGGTGTACGTACCATCACTCAGGAAGACAGTTATCAGGCGGGACGTGAGGTTTGTGAAGGACAAAACACGGAGGGATTCCTTGGAGCGAAAGCAGGTTGGAGGGCCTAAGGAGGAGCTTCTCACTCGCAAGCAAGAGCCTTAGCTAGTACCACAAAATGAGTCTCATCCAGGCGACAAGCAAGTCGTACAGCAAGATGACAAGGACTCATTACAGACTGAGAAGGAGAGACTAGGACAAGTTGAGGCAGCCACTCAGTCGGTGACTCCCAGCACAGGAAGTAAGAGAGTCAAGTGAGCCGAAAGGTTGATCCACGAGGCCCAGGAGTGAGTTGAGACTAAAGCTCTATATTCACACATAACAAGCAGCCACAATGGTACATCGAATACATGGCACTAATGATTAAGTTGTTAAACTTAGAGCCTTCTTGTTATAAGGAGGCAGCCTCTCAACAAGTTTGGCGAGATGCCATGGTGGGGTTATATTCCTCCATCATGAAGAACAATATCTAGGAGATTGTGTTACGCCCAGAGGGCAATTCAGTGGTAGTTTCATGCTGGGTGTACAAGGTGAAGCATAAAGCAGATGGGACTGTGGAGAAGTACAAGGCCATATTTGTGGCCAAGGGCTTCTCACGGGTTGAGGGTATCGACTATGATGAGACATTTGCCCCAGTGACTCGTTATTCATCCATCAGGGCGATTTTGGCACTTGTAGCTCAGATGGGGTGGAAGATCCACTAGATGGACGTGAAGACAGCGTTCCTCAACAAGGTGGTTGAGGAAGAGATTTACATGAAGCAGTCAGAGGGGTTTGAGACTTTCTATAGAGACACTCATGCTTGTTTGCTGAAGAGAGCTCTTAATGGGCTCAAGCAAGCACCAAAAGCATGGTACACTCACATTGACAGCTAACTTCAGATATTGGGCTTCACTAAAAGTGGGGCAGATACCAACCTATACTACATCACGGTTGGAAGGCCTCTGCTCATTCTAGTGCTCTATGTTGATGATCTTATCTTGACTGGAGCACACAGCTTGATTTAGGATTGAAAGGTAGATCTTGCATGAGAGTTTGAGATGAAGGACAAAGAGTTTATGCAATATTTCCTTAGGTTGGAGGTATGGCAAGGTGATGAGGAAATCTTCTAGGTGCAGGGGAGGTACACTACAAAGATTCTCGTGAGGTTTCGTATGCAAGATTGCAAGCCCATGACCACGCCTCTAATAACAAATTGGGGGAAGGTGGACGCTAGTAGAGTAGAGCGATTAGATGCCAAGTTGTATAGGCGGCTCATTGGATTGTTGATGTACTTAGTCAACACATGGCCTGATATATGTTTTGCAGTTGAGCCATTTCATGATGGAGCCTCTCCTCCTCATTTTGGAATATCAAATTTATCTTGTGCAACTTTGATCCAACGAATTTCAGGAGGAGATAAAGAGGCCGAAAAAGTGGAGGAGGGCTATGGGATTTGGCTTGGCATTTCTCTCATTCTTGGGTATTGGTTTGGCTATTGACTTGATGATGTTTGTAATGTACTGATGTATCTTGAACTCTCTCTCTTTCTCACATAAGGAAGAATTTTTGGGCTTTCCCCTTGTGGGTTTTGCCCTGGCCTCAGGCTTAATATCTATGTCTCTTATCTCATGGTTTCTTGGAGTTTCTACTACTCTGTCATGCTTATGAATGAAATTTCTTATTACTGCTTCATGATGAAAAATGTTACAAAACCTAATGTTAATGATGATTATTTGGAGTTGTTAAATGTATAAGAAAATTGTTCTAACATTGCCCTATTAAAATTAACATGGCATGAGGGCTAGGGGGCATTGAAGAGTAGGACTAATTTATGGAAAACGAATCAAGCAAAGAAGGTCAAGTCTGCAATGGCACTTATTAACAAGGTCCAATTTGCAATGGCATTTGAAACAAAGAAGGCCGAGTCTGCAATGGCATTTGGAAACAAGGTCCAATCTGTGATGGCATTTGAAAACAAAGGTTTGATCCAAGTCTCCCTGTGGAATTTGAGCTTACATCCTAAGGTACTAATTCTCTATGCAAGCTCTATGACATGCTCTATAACATCCTCGATGCTAACCCTCTATGACATGCGAATTCTATGATATTTTATATATTTTATAAGATTGGGAAAAATTTGAATGTCCATGTTCTCTGTGACCTGACCTAAAAGTAATTCTATTCAAAGGGCAGATTTCGAGCCTCTGTGAATTGTCTCTGTGACCAGGCTGAGTTATCCTAAGGGATAGCCATGCATTTATTTTTTGTGGACTAATCTCTGTAACATGGATGCGATTTTTTATGCTAGTATGCGAGCCTGTGAATGGAAATTGATGACTACCCTCTGAGATAAAATTGTGGACCTCTGGAAATTGTCTTTCTATGATCCAATCTTCATTATCTATATTCTCCTTTGAGAAATCCAATCCTCTATAATTGTGCAAGCCTCCGTCGTTAAGATATATAGCATTAACTCTTTATAGTTGTACAAGCCACTTGTGGAGCCTTCTGAGGATAATTGCACTAAAGTGTATGTGAATCGTTATATGGAACAATGCAAGGCCAAGAATCTATCACTTTTAAGTCCTAGTTCTGTAAAATTTGCGAAGTTTTTGTCTCCTTTATGCCAGCTACCTCAATTCAAGTCTTGTAATGATGCATTCAAGCAGGCATCTCTGTGGGATTATATCTAAATGCTGAAGTCAAAGATCCAAATATTGACCAAGTCTAATCTTTGTGGAAGCGCAAGATTATGTCTATGTGGATACGAACCTTTTTCTTGTAAGTATCGTCTCTCTAATTTGTGAAATAGTGACAAGACTAAAGAGTATTGATCCTAGTTTGTGATCCCTTGTCTGATTTTCAAAAGATCCAATCTTGAAGAATCAAAAGTATGCATGATGGCACCTCTTGTGTGAATCCTGTGGCATCATTCATATGAAATATATGACCTAAATTTCTAGTAATTTCTGAGAATAAGAGCAAAAGCGAGGCATGTTCAATATCATTATTCTCTATGCATATGTAAATATTGTCATCTGAAGGCTAATAAGTTTGAGATCATCCCGATAAATATGAGCTCTTCTATGTACTACTTAAAAGGGATGAATTACATTGTCTGAGTCACTAAGAATCTATCTCTGTAAATATATGAGTTAATGAAGCATCACAACATTCATTACAAAAGTAGTTGACCTGTCTTTCTAGTATGTATTACTAACTCTTTTATCTAAAAGTTGTCGTTTCTCTTAATTGAAGACTGGACTGTCATTGTCTACCTCATCTATGCAATGTTACTTTTGGAACCTCATCAAAGTCATATGAATTAGCAAAAGAAGTAAGGCCTCAGATTTTTTGAAGGATTTCCTAAATGAAATTTGAATAAGTATGGTCATGGGGTTTGTAGACAAAACCCTAGATGATGAAGTTGAGTTTCTTCTCCTCCAGCTAAGAAAGTCATCAATATGTCAGAGCTCTTGATAAGTTGCATTGAAATCTTAAAATCAATCAATAATGGATGGTTTTGTTGCAAGTCTAATCGCTACTTTAGCATTTGCCAAATCTATGTATGTTGCCCTATATATATGATAGAATTCTCTGCATAGACCAATGTTGCTAGTCCTAGACATTGGAATCAATCTCAAGGATATCAAGGCATGATAAAGATCCTAAAGTTTGATCAAATTTATTACTGATGAATTTGAAATGTCTTGAGAATCCTAGGTTTTGGAAGACTGAAATGATATATGGTATTGGTAAGGAGGTAAATAGGAATGTCCTAGGGCAATTTCTCTTTGGATGGATGCAATGAGAATGAGCTTTGTTACCCACCAAAAGTGGGTGACCCCTTAGGAGAATTTTTCTCCTAGATTTGTCTTGAATCAGTAGCCAACAGCCCTTGACAGCCACCAGTGTAGTCGATGTATTGTGCTACTTGATCTCCGCTCCCTAAGCTAGTCATATGTCCCCTCACCCATCTATCAAGAGCATATGTTTGAAGGTGGGCAATCCAATCCTATAGGTATGTTTTTTATTGTGCAATTGAGTGCTTATGCTTGTTTTTCCTTGGGCACTTTGGGCATGGATTATTGGGTGACTTGGAAGAAGGAAGGGTTTTGACTATAATTTTGTTCTCTCACCTTAAATGGGGGGTTAATCCTCAATCCCAGTCCCGTGGGATCTCCCCTATTGACTTATAGCTTGAAGAAGGGCATTACTTGGGAAACATTGATTTTGGTAGCGCAATTTCATTTTCCCATTTTACATTTTTCACTCCCCTCCGCACATTACAAGCCCTATTTCATCATTTTCCCTCTCTAGGTCCACATGACCACAGGGCCTGCAAGGCGTTGGTACACCCCCTCCCATTGTCCACATGTTTGGATCGAGCCTAGAAATGTTGCCCTAGAGGTTGATGCAACTAAAAAAAAAGTTAAAAGCATATCATAGTCACAAGCAAGAAACAAAAGAAATGAATATTATAAAATGCAAAAGATAGTCGGGACATTATATTAGCTTGTGAGAAACAATGTTATCAAAACCGAAACGGTGATTGAACCAAAAAACCTTGCGAACCGGGAACCGACAAAAAAAACTGGGCCAAAAAATTGGTTGACCAAAATCACATAAAATATTCAAATTTTAGAGAAAAACATATATATACATGTGCATCCATATGAATCCAAGCCATTTATACACAAATAAGCAAAAGTTCTCATTTATATAGCATGTAAGGGTGCACATAACCAAAATAGCATTGAATGCAATCCATCCCTGAACCGAAAATACATCATCAAATAGGCTCTAGATGGCCTCTAGCATCCAAAAATAATAATGCTACAACAAATACCTATATATCATCAAAATCATTTGGGCAGTTGATCCAAAGCCCAAAGGAGATTTGTCTCACCCTTGAGGCATGGGAGGGCATGCCCCATCATTATAGTCGTCATTTGGAGCATTGTACAAGCTTTTCTTTCACTTGGAGACCCATGAGACCAGCAGATGTGCCCCAAACCCACACTAGGGCACCACATGATGACTTACATGGAAAAATAGGGGTCATCCCCTAATTCATCTTTCTTGGAGCCCTCTCTCTCATCATGGCACTTAGGGGACTCAACGTGGCCCTCCAATAGCCCTTCTTCATCATGACATCATCAATTTGACTTACTTATGTATGGATTTTTCATAACTTGTGATAGCTACTTGGACGGCTTGTAACCAAGGCTTGTTTCTAGCACATTGTTTTATAGTTTTAGGGGCTCATTAGGCTAATTTGATTTAGAGAGACTCATATAAATAGAAAAGAGTCTCATTTGTGAGAACTCGTCATCAACAATTGGTTCCTTCTCTTGTAAAGGGAATTCACAGTTTTCCTTTAGAGACTAATGGAGATTCTTCGATGCTTTTTGACATTTGGAGCTGAAATTTTCAATCTTCTTTGGAGCTACTTCATGATTTGTGGTTAGATATATTATATTGTCATCTTGTAAGTGCTTCTTGTTGAATATTTTTCTTGGAATAATGTCTAATGTATGGAATTGTAGCAACTAGTTAATGCTCTTATGCCCTAATTTGTTGAATATCACTTTGGAAAGCTATTTGGTTGGTAATTGCATATGTTACTCATTGCATGATAAATGATGATTGTTCTTAGTGGATGAGATTTTGCCTTTCTTCCATGAAAATCCATAAATCTTGAGTAGGTAAATGTTAAAGGTTGGTTGCTAGGGCATCAATCTTTAGCCTCCTTAAGGATGGTTTTGGCCAATTTTGGATCATCTTATACTCCATAGCCCAAAGGACTAGGCACTGGTCCAAGAAGTTTGGTGATCAACTTCTCTTTTGCTCCATATTTTCTTCTCCTAAATTTCGGTCCCCTAAACGTAGGGTGAAAATCTAGGGCTTGCAGAGAAATTTTAAGGTGATTTTTCAGGAATTTAAGGGTCCAAACCTCAAGCTCGGGGTCTAGGCTACCTATGCTCCAAGTTTGGTGGGTATTCACCCAAGTTTCCTAGGTCTCTCCTAGGTCTAGCACAAGTCTTTCCTAGGTCTCTCAAAGGAACCAAAGAGCCTCTTGAAAGTTTTAAAACATTGCATCGAGCTTCTTTTAGAGGTTCTATCCCATCACTTGGGGTCTTGACCTTAGGTATACCTATTATCATTGCAAATATCAAGCCCCAAGTCTTGATCTCCTCCTAGGTCTTTCTTGGAGAGCCTTTAGCTTCCTTGAAGCATTGAACTATTATTGTGTCTCTCCTTAAATAGGCTTAGTGGAATCACTTCACACCTAAATCAACGATCTATTCATTCCAAGTGATTCCATCTTTACTGGGACTCCTCTCATAAGTGAAAGTGCGTAAAGAGCATGGGACCTTGACTAAGGTGATAGTGGGTCATTGTCCCATTGTTGTCACTTAGTCTAGCAGTTGTCCTTTCAGTTTCCCTTCCTTAGGGCCCAGCTCGATTGTGTGGTAACAAGGTTCATTGCCCCCAGTAGTATGCAGTGACTTTTAATGTTGTAGATGTTATTGATGCTTTGGAAACTTGTAAGCTTTGAGGATTGTTAGGGTTTTGTTCAAACCCTAGCCCGAATACTCAAATTTTATACTGATAGTCAGATAAATCCTAGCAACGTAATTATGGTTTGTCAGTAGTAAATATGTAAATTGTTTGGCTGATCTAATACCTGTGCATAAGTGTTTGTTGATGTGTAAGTCATTGCCCTGAGGAACAAAAGAAGTACTATATGGCAGATCGAGTTTTGAATTATTGTCATATATTTATGATGAGTTTTGATGACCTAGCAAAGTTGCACTTGATTGCATTCACCAAGTATAATGGATGCTTGTTAGGGTTATGAGTAAATTATGGCATATATATATATATATATATATATATATATATATATATATATATATATATATTGATTATTGTCATATATTTCTGATGAGTTCTAATGACCTAGCAAAAGTTGCAATTGATTGCATTCACCAAGTATAATGGATGCTTGTTAAGGGTTATGAAATAAATATGACATATATATATAATATATTATATATATATATATAATTGATGCCCTGTGTAGTTGTTGAGGCTAATGTTGCAGATGATAGTGTTGCTACTGACATATTGTTTTAGCTAAATGAGGATAGAATATTATTGTTGCTAAAACTTTGCCCAGTTGAAAGTCATATATGAAGCTAGAGTTTATGGACAAACCCTAGATTGCTTCTGTTATAAGGAGAAACCCTAGCTCCTTGATGTTGATGTTGATGTTGACAAGGTCAATGATAATGATGTAGGCTCTGTGATAATGATACGAACAAGGTCAACCTTTTGATGATGATCTATGGACTCATTAATAATGTGGACTTCTTGATGGTTGAGGTCAACTATTTGATGATGTGAACGAGGTAAACTCCTTAATGAGGTGGACAAATTGATGGTTGACTCTTTGATGATGATGAAGTGGACTCCTTGATGTGGACTCCCTGATGATGCTGATGTGGCCTCCTTGTTGATGACGATATCGAGTCCCTGATGATGTGTCATTATGAGTCTCTTGTCTTGTATATCTTGCTTGGTTGTATTTGTTCTTCCATGGCCTCCTAGTGAGGATTGCAGGTGCACAATGAATACGGCCAAGGTTGTGGCAGCAAATGAAGAAGGATGGAAGAAAAAAATACTTGTGATTGGATGAGCCTTTGGACTCAGAGGGAGCAAGACAAGATCAGCCTGGTTGAAGCATGTTTTGATCTATGTGACATCCATGATGAAGATGGCTAGAAGTTTTTTATGTTGATCTGATTGTGTTGAAAATGAGCCTGTGATGATATGTTTCTAATAAGGTCTACGATCCTCTTTGTCCAATGTAAGAAGGAGGTGATTGAAGAATTGAAAGATTGAAAATATGGCATGAGCCCGATGAAATTTCTGAGGTTGAGGCATATTGGACTGTGTCCATGGACACTTACTGGATGAAAAAATTGAAGAAGCTGCGAAACTCTGTTGTTGATTCTTTGATTGGCTCGTTGAACCACCCAATGCATGAAACCAGTGTTGATAATATCGGTATCGGGAAAATATCGGCGAGGGTCCAGAAAATATCTTATCGGCAATATCGGCGAAAATATCGGCAAAATATCGACAAATATCGGCAAGCATAAAAAATAATTTTTTCAAATTTTTAAATATAGCCGATATTTTGCCGATATTTTCAAAATATCGCGATATTTTGCCGATATTTTCCGATATTTTCCGATATTTGCCGATATTTTCAAAACAGAAAATATCGCGATATTTTCTCGGCGATGTATCGTTTTGCCGCAAATATCGCGATATTTTCGAATATCGCCGATATATCGCCGATATTATCAACAGTGCATGAAACTACTAACTGGACTTGACGAATTCTAGATGTTGTATTGGTCGGAATGACATGGATGACCTTGTTTCTTGTAACACAATTGAAGCTAGAAATGTAGCTGATTTGTGAAGTTGGTTGTTGATGTTTGCTTCTGTAAGAAGCCTTTTATTGTCTGACGAATTCGACTATGGCACACTTTTCTGTTTTCAAGCAGGGTAATGATATTTGCTTATGTGAGAAGCCATTTGTTATCTGTTGGATTGTTTGCTTCTATGAGAAGCTCCAGCTAAAGTTGAATGAATGGTTGGATGTTGTTGTCTGTTGGATTGTTTGCTTCTATGAGAAGCTCCAGCTAAAGTTGAATGAATGGTTGGATGTTGCTGTCTGTTGGAATATTTTATAAAGTGCAGAAGTTTGTCGCGGCTACCTTTTCTGTTGTTGAGTCATTTGTTGATTATTATGTGATTGAGCTAAGAGTATTACACATAAGGGTGTTGCTTTAGTCTAGGATCTGCCATGATTTCCTGAATGAGCAGGAAACAGAGATTTGTCGCTCTCAGTACAACCGAGGTAGAGTATATTGCAGTAGTATGGCTAGTTGTGAAGCTACGTAACCTGACCCGGGGATTCGAGTGTCGGATTTGGACACTTGACCCCCCGGAACAGGACACGTAGGATTCCTTATATATTATTTTATTATATATATATAATTAGATATTTCTTACACAAATTCTCATTAATGATAAAAATTCATTGATTTCAAACATAGATCTTCATCTAGACGTTAGTTTTACTGTTTACAAAGTATGTTAGTAACATTATAGCATGCATAGTACATATGAAATTCAAATACATGTCACATAAATCATGATTCATAAATGAAAGACAAGATAGTAAGATAAAGACACTGACAACTACAGTTTTCTCATTAAGTCATCAAATCAAAATGTGTTACATAAGTAGTGCAATGGCAATGGCAAATAGAAATAGAAAATATAAAACAACTACAGGTATACAAGCCTCAAGGCAGTAGGTAACCCATGACTCATGAGTCATCAATCCTCATACTCATCATCAGAATCAGCATCAATGTCCTCATCATCATGGTCACCACTGCTCTCCTCTGCATCCTCCTCCTCCCCTATATCCATAGTCGCCTCTGCATCTGCTGGTGTAGAGGATGACCCCTCTAAAATATCACTGTCACCAAATCTAACAGGCTCTAGCACTGGATCATTGAGATCCATGTTGGACAATGCCAACTCAACACTGCTGTCCAGACCCATATCATCAAGAAAGACATCCCACATCTTTGTCTTTCCCTTCAACCACTCTTCCCTCTGCCTGTAAATTAGACGAAGGTTGGTGTGCACATACACCATTGTCTCTGCCCTGAACTGCTCAAGCCTGCTCTTCTTAACACTATAAAATTCCCATATGTGCTCTAATTATTCTCGCAACAAGAGGATGACATCACCTGAGAGAGGAGCCTCATGGCTAACTGTTGAAGAGGAGGGCTTGTTGCCCCATGATTTGCCCACCAAGAATAGGGCTTCTTAGCCCCCCTGTCTCTAATCACATCATATCTTGCAAATCGACCAGTGCCAGTGGAAAACTCTACAAAGGCATCCTCCACCTCATCAAGCAATGCTCTATCCTGGAAAACCCGCATGAATGCATCTTTCCTCCCCTGTGAGATTTCACCATCCATGTGAGAAGGGAATCTGCAGGAAGGTCCACCATTCAGCCACTCATGGCTGTAGTATTTTGGGTTCAATGAGTGAGCCAAACAATGTAAAGGTGTGCAATTCTTGTCCCACCTGTTGACAAGAATATCATGTATAGTACCACAGAAGGCCTCTAGTGATGTCTCATACTCGGGCACTCACTCTGTAGAATAATGCTCCTCATAGACTCAATCATGGAATCCCATCCCTCATAAACCTCTCCTAGGATGGGTTTGTCTGTATCTACAAATCAAAGCAAAGAAATGATAGGGTCCATGATCTGAATAATTAGATCTACCCTCTCTCACCAAGAATCATCTAGCACTGTGTCCTTCACTCTTTTAGAGGCTATTTGATCTGTCTTTTTCCAAAAGACCAAAACCCATAATTAACCATGGCCCCAAGAGCGGTCTTGACCTCCCTCAACCTCTTCAACATGATGAATGAAGAGGCAAACCGTGTATCAGCAATCTGTAACAATGATAGATTGTTGTACTCCTTGCAGATAGTGAGGGCATTTGTATGATTTTGCACGAAGTTACAGATATGTCGTGCATCCTCAATAATGTTACCAATCCAAAGCACATTATAAGCAATGGATTTCAGTGCTAAGTTCAATGAATGGACAATGCAAGGTGTTCAAAACACTTGTGGATATTTAGCTTCTACAATCATGCCAGTAGCCTTACAAACTGGTGCATTATCTGTAATGATTTGCACACAAGAATCAACACCTACATCTTCAATAACTTTAATAAATAACTCACCCATAAATTGTGCATCCTTGTATTCTCCAAGTGTATCCACTGTTTTCAAGAAAACAAGACCATTCAAGGAAGACACCGTGAAGTTGATGAGGGGGTGTCGTGTTGGATCTGTCCATCCATCAGAAACAATGCTAATCCTGGATGTTGGCCATGATGCTTTAATAGGCTCAAGCATTTTTTGCACCTCTTTTTTTGCCTTCGTCAACAATGTGGTTCTAAGCTTCTCTGAACCAGGAGGCACGTACCATGATGGAGACCCGTGAGTTAGAGCTCGACACATCTCAATAAATAGAGGTGAGCATGCAACATTAAATGATATGAAGTTGATAGAAAAAGAAGGCAATGGTGAGATCAAGCTCTTCCCGTTTCTCTTTTTGAAAAATCTTGTCCATTGGACCAAGTGAAATTGCTTTTCTTTTTGCTGCTTGTCCCCCAATAGAACTCTCAAATGGAAATTTGGTGGTGTCTTTCCTCAAAAATGGAAGTGGGTCTTCATTCTTGGTTTTTCTTGACTTTGCAGTCACATTTACCATAACAACAGTGAAATCTTTTTCCATTTCTTTCCTCTTTTGTAAAGAAACAGCATTACAAGCTCCAACTCCACAACCTCGTAAAGCCAACAAATGGCCTTTCACACCATAATATGTGCTTGTGAAAGAACTGTGGCAAAAGTTGCATTTCCAATGCACATTGCCTCCTTCCTTCCCCTTGGTGCTTGTTCCATCCTCTCTTGTGACATATTTCCACAAGGAATATTTCTCAATGTTGTCTTTAGGAGGAAGTCTTCCCTCAACATTACTTGCAGTAGACTCTAATGATATTGGGGGAGGAGGGGCATCTCCAATGGAGACATTCTTCCCCTTCCTTTGCCCCCGACCTACTGCCCTTGATTGAGCCATGAATACTGTAAATAAATAACCAAAAAAAAACATGCACAAATTTGTAAAAGAAATGCATATACAAACTGATGTAATAGAAATGCAAAAAAATAGAGATGAAATGCACTTACCTGGTGCTTGAATCTCCTTGCCGAACGCTCCAAACCCTTAGCTCCTTGCTCCAAACCCTTAGCTCCTCACCCACAGCTCACTGTTTGCAAAAAAGAATGAGAGAAATGGTAAATAATGAAAAGAACAACGTTGTTTTAAAGCCGCGGGCTTCACTTTTTTTGGGATTTGAATCCCATCGAATCGTGTTTGATTCGTAGGATTCGGACACGTCACCTATTTTGGACGAATCCGGTTTCAGAGTTATGAAGTAGTGTGGTTGCGGAAGCTCCTTGCAGAGTTGTTTGATCATGTGCTAGATTCGATCTTCATATACTGTGACTATTAAAGCAGGATTAGATTTTCAGAGAATCCAGTGTTTCATGACAGATTGAAACACATTGAAATCAAGTACCACTATATCAGAGATATGGTAGAGGGAGGAGCAGTGAGGCTCCAACACATCTCGATATATGAGCAGGTTGCTGACATTCTCACCAAGTCGTTGCTGAAAACAAAGTTCTTATTCTTCAAAAAGCAACTTGGAGTGTAGAAGAATGTTTCCCTACTTGAGAGGGAACACTATTGATCGAGAACACTGAGCATATACTCTCCCCCAGTGTTTCGACTAGCCATGGACTTGGTGAGGGGGGATGAGCAGCAAGGCTCCTGGGTGTGAGGGTACTCCTTAGCGTCATGGACTTGGTTGAGTACATGCCACAATATGCATCCTACCCACAAGTCACGTTCGTGTCTTTATTGACCAATGGCCACGGACTTAGTTAAGCTTGTCAAGATTGCCAACCATCTAGCTCGTGGGTGAGGTGACTTAGGTGTGTGTGATCTTTACCAAATTCAAACACACCTACCACGGACTTGGTTAACGTAAATTGATCTCCCTAAGTATTGGATGCGGGTGTTCTACCACTTGATCGCTGAGGATCAAGTTGGGTGAGGGTCAATCAATGGGCATATAGGGTGCGTGTGATCTTTACCAAGGTCATTTATGACTACCATGGACTTGGTTGTGATAAATCAATCTCCCCTATTGTCATTGTGGATCATTATTCCAAGATGAGATGATGATGCAGCTATCAGCTTTTCCTTATGTTGAGACATGTACATCTGAGATGAGATCTATGACATACTTTTTTAGGCCATGGAGCTTGACCTGGAGACCAATAAGGTGTGTGTGATCTTTACCAAGGTCAAATGTGATTGCCATGGACTTGGTTGTGGTAAATTGATCTCCCCTATCATCCATTGTGGTTTGAGACATCACTATTCAGCCGAGATGAGACCTATAGAGCAGTCGGAAGAATAACTCCATAGCTAAGACAGAGCGATGCTATCTGTTTTCCTTATGATGAAAGAAAATGAAAATACCTCCATGGCTAAGAAAGAGTGATGAAAATTGTAGCCATGGTCAGCATTTCCATCAACGAAAATAAAAGGAAGGAATTGTAAAATTTATAATTTAAATTTCTCCCTCCAAAACTTACAAGTTGGCCTCAAATTATCTTAGGTCAGTTGGGCCCTAGGAGGCACCCATTCGACCCCCGCAAAAGTCTACATAAAGGAGTCTTTCCTCCTCATTTTGGAATATTGAATTTGTCTTGTGCAACTTTGATCTAGCGAATTTCAGGAGAAGATAAGGAGGCCGAAAAAGTGAAAGAGGGTTATGGGATTTGGATTGGCATTCATCTCATTCTTAGGTATTGGTTTGGCTATTGACTTTATGATTTCTCTAATGTATTGATGTATCTTGAACTCTCTCTCTCTCGCATAAAGAAGAATTTATGGGTTTTCCCCTTGTTGGTTTTGCCTTGGCCTCAAGTCTAATTTCTGTGTCTCTTGTCTGATGGTTTCTTAGTGTTTCTACTGTGATTTTCTATTGCTCTATCATGCTTATGAATGAACTTTCTTATTATTGTTTCATGACGAAGAGTACTTCAGGTTGCATCTTCAGCATTGGGTCAAAGGCGCAGCAGGTTATGGGTCAAAGGCTACCAAGCATGTCTTGAGGTATATCAAAGGCACAACAGATTATGGGCTATGGTAAAAATAGTTTGATGGAGTGAGACTTGAGGGCTTCACAGATGCGGATTGGACAGGGAGCTCCACAGATTCGAATAGTACTTCAGGTTGCATCGTCAGCATTGGGTCAAGTAGTTGTTTCATGGTTTAGCAAGAAGCAGACATCAGTTGCACTCGGTTCAGCAGAGGTTGAATACATCGTTGCCAGCTTGGCAGGATGTGAAGCCATCCGGATGAGGAAGTTGCTTGTGGGTCTTTTCAGGCAGGGGTTGGAGCCCACCGTAATTTACTGTGACAATCAGAGTTGCATTAAGCTCTTTGAGAATCCATTTTTTTATGACCGCACCAAGCACATCGAGATCAGGTACCATCATCTCAGGGACTGTGTGTAGAAAGGGATAGTAAAGCTATCAGATATTTCCACAGATGAGTGGGTTTCATATATCTTGAGGAAGGGCTTAGTTAAAGGAAAGTTCATGTTTTTCAGAGATATGTTGGGAGTTGTAAAGAATGCCTTCCTTGCTAAGAGAGAGTGTTTAAAATGTAGTGAAGGAAGGTCTTTTGGCTTGCAACTTAGCCAGTAAAGACCTCAAATTGTCTTTCTCTAGCATGAATGTGAATTCATAAGATAGACTTCGGTGTGATGAGTTGATTTCTAGTTCACTGGAATGGTTGCATGCATAGTGTTGGAGCTTCAATTTGTTGGAGTCTTCTTCAGTTAGACTATAGGATGAGGTGGCAGAGAAAAGTCCAGTTAGGACAAGTTAAGACTACAGAAACAAGTTCAGTTAGGACAAGTTAAGACTTCGGAGACAAGTGACGAGAGTGTTAGAAATATGGTGTCATTGACGGCAAAAGCAAAGGCAAATTGATGGCAAAGGCATTGATGGGTGCAAAAAGATTGATAAAGGAACAGATACTTTGAAGCCATTCTCAATATAGCAGTTCATTTCAAGTGCTATTGGAAACTGCTCAGATAGATAGAGCTTTGTGTTGAATAGTGTTGTCATTAATGCCAACATATGTTAATGAACGCTCTTAATATTTGTTTGGATTGCATCAAGTCGGAAGTTCCTATGGAAGGATGGCTGGAAAAACCCTAGCTCTACAGTTTGAATTCCTTGGGTGATGGTCATACCCCACACTTGTTGGAAGTTTCTAAAGAAGTACATTACTAAATTTGCCTTGGAGATCCTCGCTATTGGATTCTCCTCGTCGAGCTGAATCCGGTGATATGTGGCATGCCATGAGAGCCTTCAGGGTTTGTGAGTTATGCCAGTTTGAAGTTAAAGCCCCAATCCATGGGTAAAAAACCCCAAGGTGGATGATGTGGCATAAATATATTGGCTGGTCAAATGTGAAGATAAAAAGGGAATAAAATTAATTTCTTTCATGGTCATAGATTAAAGAAACATTAGTAAATGAAAGGTCAAAACTATTTTTGGGATCACTCAAATATTTATATATCAAAATATAAAGATCTTAATTTTATTGAAGTTTTAAATTTTAATTATAATCTATCTCAACTCCTTGTCGGTTTCAAATCTTTTCCCTAAAGTATGATATTTGTTTTATCCTTCAAACATTATAAATATAAGGTATATCTCTCTTCCAAACTGATACATATGAACATTATGCGAATCTAATTTGTGACCTTTGAATTATCTTCAACCTTGTGGATCATGGAGTAAATCTTTTTGGAGGTCGAGAGTATTGAACATTTCAGGTTTCTGAGGATATCTCGCTGCTCCAGTGCAAAAGGTCAAACCCTCTGGCCAAGGCAATATCACCTGCTCAATTCTTGTTTCTGGCCCAGTAAATGGTTGGTTCTTGAAGTATTTATTACCCTAGGGTTTCATCTATGTCGTGGAGGCTTGAAATAATCTGAAGTCTTTTGTGTGTAATCTCTGTGACGTCATCTTTGTTTTCTGAGCATTTGTGTCAAGGCTATGTGAATTTGGGGTTAGATTGTTGAAGACTGCATTCAGACCTCCAGCCCACAGAGTAACTAAAAGGATCCAGAAATGAGTTATTAATTGACTTGAAGAAATGCGATATGGCTCTGTGATACAAGAAAAATTCGAATTGGCTGGAGGATTTGTGAAGGTCTGTTCAGTCAAACAGAACTATTCTAAGGCCTAAACATTGCAACCTCACCCATTTAATTTATCTCAAGTTCACATCTGTCACTAAAATCACTGCTGCCATTTCAAGGTACAGTTCAGCTCAGGTATGAATTCTTCGTTGAAACTGATCTGGGTTTGCTTGTTTAGTTTTCTTGAGAAAAGGACTTTACATTGAATATTAAAATCCTCCATTTCTTCAATGGTACTCTCTGCTTTCTGATTTGTTCATACTTTGTCCACTAAAGTTTAGACATTCATTGTTCAAACTTCAGCCTACTTCTTTTGCAAATATCAGCGTTTATTAATTACTGTACTAAACTTCAATTTGTATCATATTGCACACTCAACAATATTGATAGCCTTGGTCCTTTCAGCCCTGTAAATGGGCACTCCTTGGTAGACCATTGAAAAGGAATTTTGAGCAGAACTAAGGTTAAAACAGTAACCCTACCATATTGAAATAAGTAACCCAGAGAAAACATGAATCCTTATTACCTCAAGATGTTTTGAACAACAGGACTTTGTCACAGAAATTCGGGACACTGACTTGTCAAGAAGTTTGATCATTCAAAGTTACATTGGCGGCATCCTTTGCATTGTATGTTTCACTACTGCAATTACCTTCTTGTAGACACTGTCAAATTGTTTTGGTTCAAGTATTGGCTACATTGCTCACTGTTCTGAACTGCCGATAGTATAATCCTGAGCATAAACCACTGGAAACAAAACAAGTGGACAGAATTGAAGTTTGGAGCAGGTCTCTAAATGTAGCAAGTCTTTAAGGCATCAAAATACATCTGCATCATACACCTTGAGAATTGTGTGCAGACCTTGAAGCATCACTTTTATGATGAATCTAAGAATTTGAGTCACCTACAGCTGAACTGATAAAAGTACAAAAACAGTTATATTTTGTCAAATCTTGCAATAATTTCATTGGATGCATATGGCAGAGAGTGGAAGTTTGATAATGTGTTGATATTGACAACAAGCTCTAGGGTTGATCCTTTTTTTTTTAAACAATACATTGCCACAAAGTGCATCTCAGTAGTTGATGATGCTGGTGTGAGTAGCTAAGGTTTTGATTGCGGCATCCTATGATCCAAAGCTCATCAAGGATACAACTTATTGTTGGGCATAGATCAGATTGGTGGCATCTAAGGTTATGCTCACAGGCACAGGTTAACAGTGTTAGTAGTGGAAGTATTACAGGATTGTGATGCCAGAGCAGATATGGTGCAGGTTATTGTGTTAATGATTGAACATACTTCTGCTAAAGTTATTGAAAAATTTATCTATACAACGAGCAGTGTTGGTTACAGTTGTGAAGCTAGGGTTTGATGTGCAGTGAAGCGAACAAAGTTCCTTCTACAAATTAATTACTCCAAAAGACTTGGAATATGAAGTTATCCATGAGAATACAAATATTATATATTAAATGTGTGAATAAGAATGAAAATGATATACAATGAGAACGAAAGGCTTGCTTATATATCAAGCGTCTCTTCATGGAGAGCCATGTCCTATTTAGACATGCTTTTTCAACCTAATTACTAATTATTATCAACTAATCATTATTACAATTATCCTCATTACTTATATTTATATTATTTATATATATTTTATTCGTAACATTGCCTTCCTCTTAAAAAAGCTTTGTCCTCAAAGCTTGTCAATGAAAAAGGCTTGATTTCTTTTTTAGCTTCGAATGTCTTTCTCTCTCGGAATAGTCATCCGCGTCGATACAAGTTGATATGATCTTCTTAGCGACAAACAAAATTGTCGCACTAAGAAGGGATCAGACCATCCTAGATTAATCTTTTGTGTAATATTCTGATCACTGGAATTTTGTAACGACTTGTCATCATAGGACTGGATTGAGGTTACATCACTCTTCTCTGGAACATCAGTTTGTTGTTTCTGGTCTGAATGGTCCTGATACGTAGCATGGTTGAGTTGTTTACTCTCATGATTCGGATGTCGATAGGGTATTTTTTTGGTTCGACTCTCCCTTATTGGGCATGTGGCAATTTTTATATTTTCTTCTGACGAAGATGTTGTTGAGTTAGTTATGGAACATTCACTTGGGATGTTCATTGTTTGAACTGCAACATCTAAGTGTGTCGTTTCTTCAACTAACTTGTCTTCTTGAGTTGTCATATTCATTGGACCGGTATTCGTTGTTTTGTCGTCAACTTGAATTCCTACATTTGATGCTTCCTTCTCGATAAGTTGTCATACCTTGTTTTCTAATGACTTCTTATCCTTCTTAAGTTTCTTAATTTGCATCAATAATTTTTCACTATGGTTTTTGTTTCTTAATTTGCATCAATAAATCGAAAAACTTCTTCATTTTTGTCAACAGTGATTTTGTCAATTTCATTTTGCATATTTTGTAATACTTTTTGCCTTCTTGAAAAATTACTTTTGAATATCTGATATATCTTCTGGCGTTACTAAATTTGGTTTCAGTTACACATCTTCGAGTGCTATTTTCTTCTTCTTGTAAGAAAATGTTAAAAACTTTTTCTTCATATTTAAGATGACAGATCCTATTGTTTCCATCCAGGGTGATCGCAAAATAATGTCACCTTGATTGTTCCATAGGGTGTGAACTGAGAATTGCGATACAAAAGTATAATCTTCAATGTTTAACTGTAAATTGGCTATGTCATATTTTGTATTGCGAAAAAAGTCTAATTTTTCAGTTATATTTGACTCCAGGATCACTAGTTGGTTTGCGATTTTAGGTGTTATATAATTTGCATCTTCAGCCGAAGAAATAGAAATAATAACATCTTTTCCTGCTAAATTTCCTTTAATGTTAAATAGCGCTTTATCGTCTATGGGTAAAGTTTCTGGGAATCTTATGGCCTTCATTTTTGTATTAGACTCCATTTTTGCTTCTTGAATTTTAAATACTTTTTAAATCACTTTTTTTTTAAATAAATCCCTTTTTTTCTATATATATTTTTCCAAATATTCTCCTCTTTTAAATAGCCTTGACTCTACTAATTTCCTCTTAATATAATATATAATATTATATATAATGTATTTTTATTTTTTTTACGAAATCGGTTGCTTGTTGTATTCAAAAAAGATGAGGGAGTCTGAGCTCCGATTTTACAATAGATGGAGTTACTAGTGGGGCCAGATTTAGGATTTTATTGCAGCAGTTCACATAGATTCCTTTGCTGCTTGCTTGAGGAGTTCTAGAGCAGGTGTAGATTCTGATAAATTGGGACAGAAGAAAGCTGGTTTTGCTGTACATTTAGAGTAATCAGCTGACAAAATGGCGCTGTCAAGGGATAAATTGATGCAGGCTCGCTTGATTGCATAGTAGGCTTCCTTTTTCTCATGAACAGGCATGGCTGGCTCGCTTGTCCGCTTCCTGATTGCTGGATCGAAGGACATGGAAAAATTGGCACTTAAAATTCTGAATCAGCATAGTTTTGCAGCGGCTTATGATTTGATGAAGGAAGAGGTTGGATGCTTGTCTGCTGCTGTTCATTAAACTTACAATTATTGTTGAATCGCCGAAGACAAGAGCTTTTTTAATCCCTTGGTTCTGAAGCTGCAAGAGGCCTTGAAACAGTGCCAATGCTTCAGCCCGATTGTTGCTCAAACTCCCCAAACCCCATTCGAAGGAAGTCACCATTGCACCAGAAGGAGCCAGAATAACGCCCCCTGCACCCGCAGCACCAGGATTGGACTTGGACGCCCCGTCGAAGAATAACGAGTGAGAATCCTTTGCCAATAGCCATTTTTCGAATTCCTCTTTTGAAAGACGGATTTTCCATTCGATTTTGTTTGATTTGCCGAGAGGTTTTCGGATCTTAGTTGCTGAGGTGATGCTGGATCTTTCAATTAAATTCGAGCTGAAACTTCTCTCCTCTGTCCATAACCTTTCAGGGTCAATTCGCCGAGTTAGTTTGACGGCTATTGTTTCAACTGCAAGACTGGTGGCTTTGAGGATAACGTGACTGGTAGTGGAGGCTTTATCACGAAATATTGAATTGTTTCGGGCGATCCAGATGCGCCACAAAAGAGCGAACGGAATGGCATTCCACAGTCTTCTGGCTGGGTTTTGATTTTCTGTTTGCCAAGGATAGCTCCGTCTCCAGCTGTTTAGGAATTCAGTGATAGATTGCTGCGGATTCCAGGAGGATGGGACGGAGGGAGTTATGTTGTTCCAACAGTGGGCAGCAAAGGGGCAAGAAATAAACAGGTGCTGGAGGGATTCCTCCGCCATTTTACAATTGGGGCACCTGGAGGGCCCGAGGAATCCTCTCTTCCTGAGGTTCTCAATGGTTAAGATTTTTCCATGGAGAAGAATCCACAGAAAGAACTTGATCTTTGGGATTGCTTCCGCGTTTTTTAGGATCTTCCTCGGGGCCCAGATTGTGGTGGGATGAGCTTTGTTGCTTAGGTAGCTGTAACCTGTTTTGATAGTGTAATTTGTACCTGAAGGATCCCATCGAAACTCATCTTTTGCGCCTTTGATTGTGGGAGCTGTATTGTGGAGACCGCTGCAGAGGGAGTCGAAGCCGTCATTGAGGTGTTGAGGAATGGGTGGAAATGCCCATTGAATCCAAGCATTAGTTGGATCGTTCCACTGGGAGATCTGACTCAGTTTCGTTATGCCTTTACTGTGGAGATAGCTTAGAATCGGTTCAGTGCCTGTGAGACTGTTTATGGGAGGATTCCCCATAATTTTATCCGAACCTATATTAACAGATTCGCCTCCTTTTGGCACTTTTGAGACGTTCTGCGCCATGAAAAGGATGGCTTTTTTGCAGAATTTCCATATATTTGTACAGTGCCTGTTGGGGATATCAGCCTTGAGGATTTGCGATCTTGGCTTACTGAGGTATTTTGCTTCTAGGACGTTTTTCCACCATGCTGGTTGATTGTCCATTAGCCTCCATATCAGCTTCGCACCGAAAGCTAAATTCATAATAGAAGGACACCTGATGCCCAGACCACCATTCTCAGGACTTTGAATACCCTGATTCCAGTTAACTAAATTGAATTTTTTCTTTTCATTTTTGCCTCCTTGCCAGAGGAAGAATCGGAGGATGCTATCCATTTTTCGATGAAACGAAGCTGGCGCATGAGCAAGAGAGAACTGGAATAAAGGAAGGGAGGAGAGACCTGATTTTAGGAGAATTTGTCGCCCAGCTGGATTGAGCCACGAAGTTCCCCATCTCTGAATTTTCTTTTTCATTTTGTCCAACATTAAGTCCCAGACTCCAGTCTTTGTTTTCCCTGAAGTTACCGACATTCCTAGATAACTGAAACTGTCCCAATCTAGCTTGCAGGGGACACCAAAAATATTAGCAATGTTGTGAATCGTTTGTGCAGAGACATTCCAACCATAAATGCAGCTCTTAAGAAAGTTTATTTTACCTCCAGAGTATCTCATGAACTTGTCAAGCAGTGACTTAAACCTTTTTGCAATAATGGTGGACGCCCCTCCTAGTAGTAGGGTGTCGTCGGCAAACTATGAATGATTTATATTTTTGATGCCATCTTCGAACTTGATACCCGTGATGAGACCTGATTGCCTCTTATGATCGAGGACACTGCTAAAAGATTCTGCCATAAGGATGAATAGATAGGGGGATAAGGGGCAACCTTGCCTTAATCCTCTTGAGGATTGGAAAGAAGGCCCAGGTCTTCCATTAATGAGAGGGGCGATCCAGGGCCCGGAGATGCAGCTTTTGATGACATTGATGAAGAGAGGTGAGAAGCCCATCTTTTGGAGAACTGCAAAAAGAAAGGAGTGCCTTACCCTATCAAAGGCGTTGGCAAGATCAAGTTTTAATATGAAGCCTTTCTCGTTCCTTGATTGACTGGAGTGTATGGCCTCTTGAACTAAAAGGATTGAGTCTGAGATTTGTCTGTTTGCTATGAAGCCTCCTTGATTATCTGAGATCAGTATTGGTAGAAGAGGTTTTAGCCGAGTGGCTATGATTTTAGTGAAGATTTTATAAGATGAGTTGCATAAGGATATAGGCCTGAAGCGAGAAAAGTTGGATGGCCGATTTTCCTTCAGTATGAGAGCCAGATGTGTAGCATTTGTGTATCCACCTATCTTGCCTTTTTTTTGAATCCACTTGATGTATTTTATGAGATCTTTCTTTATTAGTTCCCAGTAATCCCTGTAGAAGCTGATTGGGAACCCGTCCGGTCCAGGAGACTTGTTGGGGTGCAGGGTCCAGATTGCATCAGCAATTTCTTCCTCTTTTATTTCAGCTGTCAATTTTTTGTTTAGATCATCTGTGATTTTAGGATGCAAATGCTGCAGGAGATCATCAAATGTTTCTTCCTCTTGCTCTTCAGTTAACAAGTCCTTGAAGTGCGCTGAAGCAGCTTCTTTTATATCTGTTTGTTCCACATGAATTGTCCCTGCGCTGTCCGAGATAGCAGTGATGGTGTTTCGGGTTTGTCTGGCAGCGGCTTGCTTATGGAAGAAAGAGGTGTTCTTGTCCCCGCTCTCCAACCATACTTGTCGTGATTTGGTGCGCCATTTTTCCTCCTCCTGCCTTTTAATTTTGCTGAGTTTAATGTACAGCTCTTCTTCTTGGAGTTTTTTACTATGGCTATAATCATTTTGTTCGATTGTGCATTGGAGTTCAGCTATTTGAATTTTTAATTCACTCTTTTCCTGCTCTGGCTCTTTGTAGCAGGTTTTGGCCCATTGCCTTAGCGCTGCCTGCACATTCTTTAGCTTGCTTTCCCAAATGAAGCTTGGGGAGCCCTCAATATGCTGTCTCCAAGAATGTTGAATAATGTTTCGAGCTGATTGTTGTTCGCTCCAAAGATGGTTGAACTTAAAGGGCAGCGGACCAAGGTTGCAATGAATTTTTAACTCGAGGGTTATTGGATAGTGGTCTGATGCAGCAAAAGGAAGAATGGCGGAAGTGACAGAAGAGAAGGTTGACAAAATAGAAGTGTTCACCAAGAATCTGTCCAACCTCTCCATAATATTATGACTGCCCGGTCTTCGGTTGTTCCATGAATACTTGCGGTTTTTTGGAGTTATGTCAATGAGGTCGCCAATATGCATTACATTTTCCATTTGAGTCCTGAATGGATCTGGCAGAAATTTCCCTCCTCGCTTTTCATTTGCATGGAGGATGAGGTTAAAATCGCCGGCTACAATTGTATTGCTGCTGTCTCCTTCTTGGATGTGATTACTGAGAGATTCCCAGCAATTTCCTTTATCCCGATAATGATTGGGAACATAGACGTTGAAGATGACAATCTGTTGTTGGCTATTGTGATTTTTAGGACTGTTTTTATCCAGTGTTGTTCAACTACCTCAGATTCATGTTGCCAATCGTTCTGGTTCCAGATTGTAGAAATTCCTCCCGAAGCGCCTCTCGCTTCGCATATACTTCCTCTGTAGTTTTTGTACTTGCCAATGATTTGGCTGATTTCTGTTTCCCTTTGTTTCGTTTCCTGAAGTAGAATAATGGATGGTTTCTCCTGCGCTATGAGGTCTGATAGAGCAGTGATTTTTGAGGGTTGCCCAAGTCCCCTGCTATTCCAAGAAAGAATTTTGATCATTTCAAACCTACATTTCGAGAAGGTGCTCTGCCTCCTTTGTCTTTGCTAGCTACTTCTTGATCTTTGTTGGCCTGAATGAAGGATTCTATCGGGTGCTGCAGACCGAGAGCGATGTCCTTCTGCGCATTTTCATCCCTATGTTGTTTTGTAGACTTTCTACCTGGCTTTTTTTGTCCATCGAGGGAGGAGCCCTGATCCTTGGAATTGCTGCGGGTAACTCTGGGAGGAAGGGGGTCAGGTAAGAGATGGGCGCTCATAATAGGAGAGGAGGACTGGTCTGGGAGGGAGGATGGGTGGGCGGAGGGGTTCGAGGAGGAAGGGATCAAGGGGGATGGATCGTCTTCAGGGAGGGAAAGGATATGGAAAGGGTTGGAAGATGAAGGGGACAGAGGGGGAATGACAGGATCGGGAGAATGAGAAGGATGAAGAGGAGGAGGCGGAGGCGGGATATGGGCAGAGGGATTCAGAGAAGAGGGATCAGAATCATTGGGCAAAGAGATGCTGGGGGCAGATTTTTTTTTTTTAACTACTTCCCATTGATGATCTTGAGTGTTGCTATCCACATTAATTATCTTAGTGCAGCGATTAGCGAAATGACCGTACTCGTGACATACCTTACATTTAAAGGGGATCTGTTCGTAGTCGAGCTGCTGGATGTGTGACCATTCATCGACTTTGATCTTGATAGCTTCTGGAAGTCCTTTGCCCAAGTCAACCTCGACGCAAATGCGAGCGCAGGCTTGCATGTTGTCTCTTGGTTCGCTTCTATCAATGTACTTGCCGACTGCGTTTCCAATGGCTCTTACAGAGTCATCTCCCCAGCAATGCAATGGGAGATGAGGGAGACGAACCCAGACAGGAACTGCATTAGGGATATCAAGTTCTGGATCGAAATCTGGTGTCCACTTATTCAGGTACAGACCTCTGGAATCCATGAAATAGGGTCCGTTGCGAAAGATCAAGTCCTTATCATTCTTTGTCTCGAAATGAAAGGTGAAGAAGCCTTTCCCACAAAATCTGATGGCGATTTTTCCTTGGGTTTTGTCCAACCAATTTCTTTCCACCCACCTCTGGACGGTTTTAGGTGAAGGCCAGAGGCCAGTGAATTGGCCAATCAAACCTCTTTCAGCGAGAGCTAGGGCAGCCAGTCTAGGCGCAGTCGGAGGCAGAGCAACTTCCTGAAGTCCATCTAGTTTTTTAACGAACTTCGTAACAGCTGGGCGGTTTCGTTGAGGAGGCAGGGAGCTGACAAGGGCAGAGAATGCCTGTTGCTGTGCCTGTAGCATGACAGTCTCCTCCGGCGAAGACTCCGGAGAGGCCATCGGGGCTCTGATCAGGAGGCCAAGGGCGGCAGGAACGCGCGCGCTAGGTCACGGAGTACGAGCCTTAGCAATGCCCGTTGAATAACCTTATATATATTGTATTTTGGTGTGTATATATATACGCCTTTTTCTAAAATCACCTTTTTGAATATATATACACCTTTTATCTTTTTATCCACTCAACAATAATAAAATTCAACGGCTCTTTAAAGTTTAACCTTTAGCAAATAAAATGTTTTTTTCTTTCTTTAATATTTTTTAATAATATTCTTTTTTTTATTTACTCCTTTGTAATTTAAAAAAATCTCTCTATTGAATCTTTGCCCCTTTTTTTTTCTTTAATACAATATAATGTTTTTTTTTTCTTTTTTTTTTAATTATTTTTTTAACTATATAATATTTCAATATATATAATTTAAAACTATATATTTGAACGTTTATAATTAATTAACTTAACTAACGTAATTATAACTTAACTAAGGTTATGAGGCAGGGAATATGACGTTTGACCACGATGATATGAGTGGGACGGAATATAGCGTTGGCTGATGGTGAAGTGGAAGTGGCAGAGGAACGGTGATACTGGAACAGATATGTAGCGTGACTTTTGGCAACGATGAATGAAATGGTTCAAGCAGGGGAGAATGGATAGAAGCAACGGAGTAGGCAGCTAGTCGATGGCGACAGGCAGCTTGTTTGTGGGCAGTTGTGGCGGTTGTTAGGGATCGATTAACACTGCGGTGTTATGATGGTTGTTGGATTGTCGTCGGGAAAAGGGGAGAGGTAGCGGTGGCACGAGGGTTCAGCGAGGAACAAAGACTGGTGATGGATATTATCCGTGGTGTGTGTGCGGCACTGGAAACAGGAATATCAATGGCTTGGCGGCCTTGCAAGCGATGGAGCAAGGTGGCAAAATGACTTCCACGAAAATCGGGATGACGGTGTACTACTAACAGACGATGGTCTGTAGTGGCAGCAAAATGGTATAAGTGACTATGGTAGTGTCTGAATTTGCGGGAATCTGGACTACCGCGATGGCCGGTTAGGGTCGTATGTGGTGCTGAGCAAAATGGAGTGGACGGTTGCAGCAATGTCGACTTGGTGGTTACAACGGTTTGTCAGCTTTTGTTGTCAAGGCTATATGCAGTTATGGTGTTGCGGCGCTATAGATTACGAAACTATCGGCCAACTGCAAAATCTAGCTACGTTGTGTTCAACCTACGTAGGTTGATAATTTCTTCCCTTCCTTTTTTTTATATAATTTCTATAATCTTTTTTTTAAGTGTACTTTCTTTTATATATATATATATATATATATAATATATATATATATTTATCAAATGGCCAAAGACCTGAAAAATGGAGAATCTCCCAACGTGTAGCAAAACGCTTCAATTATGACAGCAACAAGGTTGATGACGATTGATGGCCAAGGGTCGGTGACCGGAGAACGAGCTTTGTGCAACAGTGAAGCAGCCAAAGGATCGACTCCTCTGATACCAAATGAAGCGGACAAAGTTCCTTCTACAACTTAATTACTCCAAAAGACTTGGAATATGAAGTTATCCATAAGGATACAAATATTATATATTAAATGTGTGAATAAGAATGAGAATGATTTACAATGAAAACGAGAGGCTTGCTTATTTATCAAGCAAGTGTCTCTTCATGGAGAGCCATGTCCTATTTAGACATGCCTCTTCAACCTAATTACTAATTATTATTAAATTTTAACTAATCATTATTACAATTATCCTCATTACTTATATTTATATTATTTATATATATTTTATTCGTAGCATGCAGTTTGGACAAAGATAGAAGTGGTTGATATTGACAGCTAGAGTTTGATGAGCAGAGGAAAATTTGATTGATAGAGTTGGTGTTGCAGTTATTTTGTATTTTAGTTGTTTTGTATTGATTCAGAGCACAGGTGGATCCAGTCTGAAAATTGTGAAACGTGGTTTGTTCTAGTGTCGACTGATCAGGGTGGTTGGGTGGTGCAAGGAAGTAGAGTGGAGTCTCCTTCAAATTGGAGCCTAAGAACACTTTAGGGCGGCAGAGTGGCGCTAGGGCAGGTTGGAGTATGCACAGGGCAATGAAGCATCCGTCCAGTTGCAGCTGGTACACAAGGTGTTGGAGCACCTACAAGTTGGAGCCTATAAACCAGGACGTTGGAGCGTCGTCCCAGTTGCAATTGGTAAACATGGCATTGGAGCATCATATAGGTTGGTGCCTCCTTCAGTGGGAGCCAAAAACTTGATGTAAATCTTTTGAAGACAAATATTAAGAAGCATTAGGTGGTTTTTGTGACGGAGGGGTTTCCAACTAAAAATCTGTGTCTACTGTCTCTATTGTTATGCATTGTTGAATGGCATTGAAAAATGTTCATGTTTATCTAATGCTAATAACAATTAATGCTCTGTAAAATTAAAAATATACTAATTGATAAGAAATATTGATTCACCCCCCTCTCAGCATTTCCAACACTTTGAAAGAGCTTTCTAGTGGTATATGGAAGTCTGCAAATAGCCTCCTGGATTAGAAGCAATTGCCAGCCAAAAATCAGAAGGTTGCAGCTAAAAATATGATGGTCTTAGTTGGAGTTAGTTTTGGCATTTAGCCAAACTTGGCGGAGCTCTTGGTGGAGAACAGTCATTAAACTGTTGAAATTTGGTACCGGAGGACAGGTGGTTCCCTAAGGCTTTGATCTTTGGCCTAGGGAAAAGTGTCCAAAAGAATTTAATTTTTCTCTTAAAGTAACTTTATAATTTTTATAAAGTTAAATCTAATTTAAAAGTGACTTTAAGTGATAAAGTTACTAAAGTCTAATTTTAAAGTGACTTTAATAAAGTTAATGTAAAATTAGAAAGGAAAAGTGACTTTGGAAATAAATGACTAGGTGGGTCTTTATTAAAGTAGGGTGAGTTAAAAAATAAAAAGTGAGAATTAAATGAGCATTTAATCTCAGCCCTAGATCTCAATCTATTTCAGCGATTGGATTTAGAGGTTACCCAAAAGTCACTTAGGATTAGATTAAAGGAGGAAAAGGAGGCAAGAGGTCATTCATTCTTTCATGAGCAAATTGAGAGAAGGAGAGTAGGAGAGCAAGGGAGATTTCTGGACAAGGAGGAGAAGGAGACAGCAGCTTGGCACACATTCCAAGGCAGCAGTTGAGAAGATATGTACAGCTGATTCAACACACAGCGAAAGGCTGATTTTGGCACTATTTTCTAGAAATCCGTAGAGATGGTTTGCACAGAAATCGAGTGGTTTGCACAGAAATCGAGGAGCAGTTTGTTGTTTTTTCTACACGCAAATCGAGGTTCGTACAACACATTTATTGCAATCCGTACAACGCATTTAATGCAGGCCGTACAGCAGCATTTAAGGCTGAAAGTGGGCACAAAAATCGAGGAGGTCGTACAGCATTTATTGCTGTCCTGTTTGCTGTAATTTCCAGTTTGCTGTGAGGCACGGGAAAACAGATAAGTTGTAAATTTGCTTGCTGATTTTTTTGTTGAATATTTCTCACTGCAAGAAAGGCATTTTCAGAAATAAAGAAGTGCTCTCGAACTGGTTTTCCCCAAGAGTTGTAGGGGGTTTTTCCAGGTCACATTGACCAAAAATCATTGTGTTCAAATGTGTTAAATCACTGTTTGTACCTGCTGATTTTTTATTTCTGCATTTTTCAGCATTCTATAAAATTTCCAGAATTTGTGTTTTCAGCAAAAATTTATTACTTCAGTTGTTTAATGTATGGATATGGGAAAAGGCATTTAACTATATGGGAGAAATAAGGTGAAACTGAAAACCGAGGTGGGAAATGAGAAATTTCTACAATTTGAATATCTAAGAAACATGCTTGGTTTAGTAGATATTGTTGATTGCACTGAAGATAAGTTATTGGAAGAGATTTGTTGAGGCTTTGCAAGTGAAGCATTGCCTAGGAGGATCTGACCAACACTTTGCGTTGATGTCTAGGTCCCAAAGTAGGAAGGGTGGTGTTGGTCATAGAGCTCCGACCTCGAATATGCACTTAGGTCCCTGGGTTGATGGTTAGCATGTAAGCCTGATGGTACGTAGAGAAGTTGAAATCTTGAGTCCACCTTAGTCATACTTGGATAGATTGCCCTGGTCAGGAATCTAGTCCAAGGCATTGTGGTGCCTAAACTCTTCATTGATCATATAGTTTGAGATCTTCCATTATATTTGTATATTATGAATGTCTCCCTAGTTAAGAGGGAGTGTTGAAGATGTAACTAGGTTCGATCTTCAAAAGTGTATTTGAGTCATCATGTAATGTACTTGTCAAAACATGGGTTTCATGCTTGGGTCATTATTATATTAGTCAAAGTCCCCATTGTGGACTTCTAGGATTAATATTGAGTCAATAGAGTCATTGTACATTTAAAGAGACCCTTCTTGGACTTTGGAATCATGTAAAAATGTTTATATTGAGTCAAGTATGATTTATGTAACCTCCACACCAAGTCGGCCTAAAGGAGATCAAGTCGGCCTAAGGGACACCAATTCAACCTCCCCTGGAGCCTATAAATAGAAGGAGATCGAATTCATTTGGAGCATCTCATCTCAAGCAAGTTCAATATCTCTAGTGAAGTTGGAAAAATTGTGAAGTGGGTCAAGGAAGTCAAAAGGAGTGTGAGTCGGGTCAAGGCTAAGGAGAAGGAATAAATCGAAGTTTTGGTGCTACTCTCTCTCTCTTTTGCGCCCTAGTATGAGAGATCGAAGTCTTCCAAGTGTTGTTGTTGCCAATTGCAACTTGATGTCATAAGTCGCTGCATAGTCGAAGTTGTTGGGGTGAAAGTGTCACTGCAAAGGAGTCGAAGATCTAGAAGGACTGACTTGGTGTGGAGGGAAAGTTTGGACTATGTCTATGTGGAAGAGTGTTGATTTTTGGTAGCATCGGATGTGTTCTAGATCCAAAATTTTGTGGAGGGGCTAGAACACATAAGATCTCCAGAACCCAGAAATCATTTGGAGAAATTCCACCCAGATGAGGAGGTATTAAAATAATTAATATTTTTAATGAGTTCTTAAGTCTAAACTTAGGAAAATAAAATATTAATGGGTATTAATAAGAATATGTGTGAGAAACTTCTAAGTGACGAGGATCAAGTCTATTTTAATCTTAATCGTTGATTAGGGACTTAATCTCGGTCGTTGATTCATCAACAGAAAAAGTATAAGAGGAGGCTTAAGAGTCAATTGGAGATACACTTCAGAGATCAGTCAGTTCAATTTTTTTGGGGCGAAGTTTGCTAAGAAAATCGAACAAGTGATCTGTTGTAGCAGACGTGCAAGAGTAATTGAGGTTGGAGGATCTTCTCCAGGACCTCGAATACACAGCAGAGAGAGGCAGAGAGACGCCAAAGGAGGCAACGCATACCCAAGGAGAGTCGAGACTAACATTGGGCTAGGAAAGACCAACGCATTTCCAGCCCTAGGGTAGAGCCACCCTCCAACAAAAATCCAAATTTAGTCGGGGAGCAGCAGGATCAACTGAGAAGGCTGACGTCAGAGCTCTAGGAGGCAGAGGAGGCAGCGCAGCGCTGACATAGTGTCCCAATGTGCTCAACGCAGGCCCATGCAGCTACTGCGAAGGGGAAGAACACTTGTAGGAGGGGACAGCCAGTGAAATTGCCAAAACAGAGAGATTTTGCCGGGTGAAGTGAGGTAATCTCACTTAGGTTTCTGCTACTATATTTTTATCTATGTAACTAGATTGCTAAGAGGGCGTCCAAAGTTGTATTCAAAACTACTGCTTAATAATAGAAAACCCTCAGAGTTGTTGCACCAATTTTCCCGCATTGGGTTTTTGCGGGGACATTTGTCCAAAAATAACGGTGTCCCTTGTGTATTTGTCTTGATCTATTTTCAGTTCATGATTTGTATGTATGTGTAGTCTGCAATAGTGTTTTTCATCATTGTTTAATAATTAAATAACTAGTTGAATGTAAAAACAAGTAGGAGATGATAAACCAATGATTGCGGTAGGATTTTTGATGTGTAGATTCAGAAATTTTCACAAAGTGTCTCAAAGAATACAATTGAAGGAAGAAAAATTTTGACTGGGTTTTCCCCTCGAGGGGGGTTTTGCCCTGGCATAGTGCCTACATCTTGTGTCTCGTGATTTTGTGATCCTCATACACACATAATATGGTAATTCCATAATGAAAGATAAGATAATAAAAAAGTAAAAGGAGTAAAAGAAGCCAACATAATTATCAAGAAAGAGAACTCAAACCCTAATCTACTTGCATTGATTTCTCAACATGGTATCAAAGCTAAGGTCAACAAAGGTTGAAGATGACTTCGCTAGCACAAAAGGAATGGACATGGATTTTCCCTCTTTGATAAACTATATGAGAATGGGTATCAACATAGTTGCAAGTTGGATCAAGAAGGTCATTCACTACTTATTCAACAAGGTCAAAAGTCAAGGGTTCTTGGTTGCTCTTACAGGTTCTCTTAGTGATGACAATGCACGGATCATTGATAGTGGAACATCGATTCACGTGACAAGAAAACGTAAACAACTTCATACATTATCAAAGGAGCCATATTCTCATGCAGTGGAATTGGGTGACAACAAAAGCTATACTATTAACGGTCTAGGATCAACATCGTTGAAGCTAGAAAATGGATTGAAATTTCACCTCAACAACATACTATATGTTCCACGTTTGAAAAAGAATTTGCTTTCTATTTCTTGTTTAGAAGGTAAAGGGGATAGAGTTACTTTTGTTGATAGAAAAGTATTGGTTTGGGGAAAAGACTCTAGGATTGATCAAGCTAGGGTTATTGGTGTTCATGAAGGAAGCCTTTATAGAGTTATTACACCACCTCCTCAAGCTTTGGTTCACATGGAGATCAATCCCATTGAGCTATGGCATAGGAGGTATGGTCATCTACATTATAAGATTATCCCTACCCTTAATCAATTGGTTCATGGCATCCCTAATATGAAGTTAGATCATATAATATTCCTAGTTAGCCATGGCTAATTGGAATACTCAATTTTGCTTATTTTTGCCTCCTATAGTTATATATGAATAAAAAGGTGACGAAAAGGGGACATGACTCACTCTTAAAATAAAAGTCACTTCCTAGTAGCACCACGTCGTGACTTAAAGGGGAGCCAACGGAGCTAAAAGGGGACATAGAGATGGAGCCCACATAGACACTTGGAGGGACTGCGCAGAAGGGAAGGAACATGTGGCAAGAGGGGAATTACGCTAGAGAAGGTGGGCCTTGGGATTGAGAGAGGCACAGGCTATAAAGGAGAGAGGAGCTTCCTCATTTTGGCATTCAGTTATGAGCATTTGATATGGTCACTTTGACTTAGAGCACGCTGGCTCTTTACCTAGTCTGCAGCATTGTTTAGTGCATTGAGTGTCTCCGTTTGCAGATCTCACCCTTAGCGCTGGGGGACTTCAAGTGCCTGCTCGGGCAAGGTATTTCCATTAGCATTTCAGCAGTAGTTTCATCAACATTTTGGCAAGAGGATTGAGCACCTTGGAGGACTACGCAGCACTGAGAGGGATGACGCAGTTCTTTCTGGCAAGAGTTTTGGATTGAGGGTTTGCAGTAAGATTTGTGCTGGGACATTGAGCAGGGGATCAGCCCTTGCATATTGGAGAGTTTTGGCAGAGGTTTCAGGTAGATTTTTGGAGGGTTTCATTTAGTGCCAACGCAGAGCATTGACAGACTGCGCAGAACCCCAAGTGGGTGATTTTCGGGGGTCGGCTATTCTAGGAAAGCTTTCTAGGTTTTTCTGAGTTTCATGAGTAGAGTCTGATTCCAGAGTTTCAGCATTTTCTGAGGACAGGAACAGCCCCAAATTCTCATTTGATTCCAGCAGCAGCAGCAGGGCAGTTCTCCAGCAACTTCCACGCAGTTCTGAGAGAGGCCATTCCTTTGTTATTCTGAGTGTATCTCTTCACTTGCCTTGTGCAAGTCGAGGTGCCATCTTTCTGATCACCTCCTATACTCATTCTATTGCTCAGTATAATAATATGGCTTAGCATTTCTCTCTGCATTTCTTGAGTATCTGCTTATATTGCACGTTTATATTATTATATATTGCACCGTTATTATTTTATCATTTGAGTGTCCCGGTTATTATATCATTTGTACGTATTTGGTTGGAGTTTACTGGGGTTTTGGAGAATATCTGTGAAACGGGATATTACAGTGGTATCAGAGCATAGATCAGGCTCAGCCTGTGGAGCTAGCAATCTATGACACCGGGGGAAAAGCCCTACATTTGTTACAGAGGTAGGAGATACAGAGACACTAGGCATAGGTTGGAGAACACCTACGGAAGGGGAGATTGTGTTCCGGTGGTGGACGCAGAACAGGAGGAGCCTGTGGTGGACACAGAGCAGGAGGATCCGATGGCAGATGAGGATAGGAAGAGATTTGCGGATATGCTCCTCAAATCAGTACAGGATCTGTCGAGGCAAATTGAGGTGATGGGGCAGAGATTCATGGCAGTAGAGGCTAGACAGCGTGAGAGCCCATGGGTTTTTCAGGTTGGTGAGTGATCGGGCGCATCCCACCATTTGCTAGAGCAGCGTGATACTACTCAACAGGTGGCCTCACATGCCCCTACACGCTCTAAAAAGCCCACTTTCTTAGGAGCAAACACAGGCGCCAGAGCCCAACATGAGGCAGACCCCGGTCATATGGGCGAATATTTTGCAGAGTACCAAGCCTATGGACAAGAATTCAAGGAGGCTCTCTCATTCAGAGACTTTGTTCAGCTCCAGCGGGATAGTAGACACTGCAACCATCACAGAGGATATCGGCATTATCAATGATGGTGACACCCACCGTGCAGCTAGTAGATTCAACTTGCCTACGTTCGATGGTTCATCAAGCAGGTCGGCAAAGTCTTGGGTGGAGAAGCTGGACATTTATTTCCAGCGTAACCAGATGTCGGAGACAGAGGCCATCAAGGTGGCAACATTGCATTTGGATGGTGAGGCTCAGGATTGGTGGTTTCATGGGATGGTTACACTCAGACACTCCACAGTAACAACATATGTCGAGTTCACCAGGAGATTGATGGAGCGATTTGATCGAAGGGATCCATAGTAGCATTTTGTTGAGCTGACGAGGCTCAAACAGACAGGGAGCACAGAGACCTACATTGTAGATTTCTTGAGGGTCTCAGTGATGGTGCCAGATCTATCCATGGCACGGAGGATCGATATGTATGTTGGGGGGTTAGCAGAGCTACTTCGGGGTTTAGTCCGATCCACTAGACCAGCCACACTCCAGGATGCTATTAGCAGGACCCGGGACTTACAGGATGTGTTACCCAAGACTCGAACACCTTACCCCCAGAAACAGACTTTCCAGTCTAAGGGGAAGGATGTGAGGATTCCACCTCCAAAGGGGATTCCAAGTCGCGCACAGATTGACGATGATGCCAGGAGGGAGCTGAAGAAGAAGCAGGCGTGCTTCACCTATCAAGAGCCACGGGCACCAGGACATAGAGGTGCTACTGGCAAAGCACATTTTATTGAGGTCTTCTCTGAGAGCAATGGAGAAGAGGATGATGAGGATGATGTGGAGGCAGGAGATAGTCATGTCATGCAGGGACCTTTGACACCTCCATCGCCAGCAGTAGGTGGTGCATCTTTTGCACCTACCGAAGGGGCCTTACAGCATTGCGAGGAGTTCCCAAGTATCTAGCGCTACGCGTACAAGGGACAATACATGGCCAGCGAGTATCAGTCTTGGTTGACAGTGGGGCAACCCACAACTTCATCGATGCACACATGACCGAGCGGAGAGGTATACAGACAGAGAGCTTTGATGGGTTTTTAGTCTTGGTCCCAAGACTCAGGAGATCAGACCATGATGTGTGCTCGATATGTTCCAAAGCTGTCAATGACGATGGGCACCTACACCTTGACTGTCTACATTTTCGTGGTCGATATTCCGGACACCAACATAATACTGGGTGTTCAGTGGCTTATCACTCTAGGGAAGGTCACGACAGATTGGAAGACCCTAGAGATGGAGTGGGATGATGAGAAGACAGGGAGGCATGAGAAGATACGGGGGCAGCACACATATCCGCCTCACACTGTTACGGCTCATCAAATGGAGGCAGTCTTCCGGAAGGGGGATGTAGAGTGGGCAGTGGAGCTGCGTGCACTAGAGGTAGGGACTACAGGGAAAACAGTACACCCAGAGATACAGTCCATCCTTGACCGGTATGCCATAGTGTTTGGGGAGATTCTGCCAGGACAACTACTGGATCGGTGTTTTGAGCACACCATTGAGCTTGAGCAAGGTATACAGGCAGTGATCACTACCCCCTATAGGCATCCCAAGGCCTATCGGGATGAGATTGAGTGGGCCATTCAGGAGTTGTTGGTTCTTCGGCACATTCGACCGAGCACGAGTCCTTTCGCTTCTTCCGTGGTGTTGGTGAAGAAGAAGGACAGCACATTGAGAATGTGCATTGACTACAGGGCCATGAACAAGAAAACACTGAACAACAAATACCCCATACCCAGGATCGACGAGTTGATGGATGAGTTGAGAGGAGCACGATTCTTCTCAAAGATTGATTTGAGATCTGGGTACCATCAGATTCGCGTGAGGGAGCAAGACATTCCCAAGACTGCCTTTAGGTGTCACTATGGGAACTTTGAGTTCTTGGTGATGCCCTTTGGGCTAACCAACACCCCCGCCACATTTTAGTCCTGCATGAATCACATCTTCCACAACCACTTGAGGAATTGTGTTGGTATTCTTTGACGACATTCTCATTTATAGCAGGACTTGGGAGGAGCATCTCCAGCACATTGAAATAGTGTTGTGTATCTTGCAAGAGAAGCAGTTCTATGCCAAACTCTCCGAGTGTGATTTTGGGTTGACGGAGATGTATATTTGGGGCACATCATAGGGGTGGATGGAGTGAGAGTCCATAAGGAGAAGCTCAGGGCCATTAGAGAGTGGTCAAAGCCGAGAAACGTGACAGAACTCCTCGGATTCATTGGCATTTGTACTTACTACCGGAAGTTCGTCAAGAGTTTCTCACAGCTTGTTGCACCCCTAACAGATTTGACGAGGAAGGGGGCTTTCCGTTGGTCAGATACGGCACAGCGAGCCTTTGACGGGCTCAAGGAGGTATGAGCAGCTCCCCAATGCTTGCATTTCCAGATTTCACGCAGCCATTTGTTTTGGAGTGTGATGCATCGGGAGAGGGGATCAACGCAGTATTGATGCAGGGAGGTCACCCTATACCCTATGAGAGCCGAAAGCTCCTTCTGCACGAGAGGTTGTATTCTATATACGACAAGGAGATGCTAGCCATCATGCATGCATTGGCCAAATTCCGACAGTATTTAGTGGGTAATAGGTTCAGGGTGAGGACTAATCACAACAGCCTCAGATTCTTTTTGGAGCAGAAGTAGTTAGAAGAGAGGCAACAGAATTGGATCAGCAAGATCCAAGCATATGACTTTGACATTGAGTATGTCAAGGGTAAGAACAACGTGGTAGCAGATGCTCTTTCACGTAGACCAACCACGTTGTCTCTCATGAGCTTGGGCACAGACTGGAGGGCTCGACTCTTAGTAGAGTACTCCAAAGACAGGTTTGCATGTGAGGTTTTGGATGGGCAGGTGGCGGATGACAAGTACAGGGTGATCGATGAGATCATCTACTACAGGGATCAGATCTTCTTGACTGAGGGATCTCAGCTCAAGAAGAAGATACTCAGGCATCACATGATTCACCATTGGCCGGCCATCAGGGGTTTACCAAAACCTACCAAGCCATCAGAGAGAGGTTCTCATGGAAGGGCCTCAAGGAGGACGTACTCCAACATATCCGGGAGTGCGACGTTTGTCAGAGGAACAAGGGGGAGATGAGCCACCCCACGAGTTTGTTGCAGCCTCTTCCCATTCCAGAGGGGAAATGGGAGAGTATTTCGATGGACTTCATCACAAGGTTGCCCATGGTACAGAGCAAGGATCGTATCTTTGTCGTCGTTGACCAACTGACAAAGTACGTACATTTCTTTGCCATATCCGCACACTACACAGCAGCACAGGTGGCCGAGTTGTTCTTCAGAGAGGTCTTTAGGCTACATGGTCTTCCTAAGACCATCGTCAGTGACAGGGACAGTCGTTTCATGGGCAGGTTTTGGCAGGAGCTTTTTCGGCTAGTGGGGACGGAGTTGACACCGAGTACCAGTTATCACTCACAAACAAACGGACATACAGAGATAGTTAACAAGTGGCTAGAGGGCTACCTGCATAACTATGTCAGTGGGCAGCAAAGGGAATGGCTAAAGTGGTTGCATCTAGGGGAGTACTGCTACAACACTACACATCACATGTCCATTGGTATGTCAACATTTTATGCTTTGTATGGGTATCATCCTTTATCTTTTGTTGACATGATGTTTGGTGATAGCAAGGCTCTGAGAGCCAAGATTTGGATCCAAGAGAGTCAGGATATCCTCTGAGCTCTCAAGGATAACATGGCTGCAGCGCAGAACCAGCAAAAGTTGTATGTTGACAGGGGTCGGGTGGAGAGATAGTTTGAGGTAGGGGACATGGTCTACCTACGATTATAGCCATACAAACAGTTGTCGCTGAAGCAGAAGGGGCTTGAGAAGCTCAAGCCCCACTTTTATGAGCCATACAGGGTGATACGCAGGTTTGGACAGGTTGCATGAGTTGGAGTTACCCCAAGGCAGCAAGATTCATAACATTTTTCATGTATCATGCCTGAAGAAGGCACTGTGGCAGCAGGTGATAGTGACAGATGAGCTACCACCCATGGATGATGAGGGGCATTTGGTGTTGCAGCCAGAGGCCATTATCGATACCAAGGAGAGGTAGCTGCGGAGCAGGACAGTCCGAGAATTCTTGGTGAGGTGGAAGAATTTGCCGGATGAGGATGCCACTTGGGAGAGTGAGAAAATCTTGTAGCATCCATCACTTCAATTGCTTGAAGACAAGCAACATTTTGCCGAGGGAGATTGTAATATTCCTAATTAGCCATGGCTAATTGGAATATTCGATTTTGCTTATTTTTGCCTTCTATAGTTATATATGAATAAAAAGGTGACGAAAAGGGGACATGACTCACTCTTAGAATAAAGTCACTTCCTAGTAGCACCACGTTGTGACTTAAAGGGGAGCCAAGGGGGCCAAAAGGGGACATAGATATGGAGACCATGCAAACACTTGGAGGGACTGCGCAGAAGCGAAGGAACACTTGGCAAGAGGGGAATTACGCTGGAGAAGGTGGGCCTTGGGAATGGGAGAGGCACAGGCTATAAAGGAGAGAGGAGCTTCCTCATTTTGGCATTCAGTTATGAGCATTTGATATGGCCACTTCGACTTGGAGCACGCTAGCTGTTTAGCTAGTCTGCAGCACTGTTTAGTGCACTGAGTGTCTCTGTTTGGAGATCTCACCCTTAGCCCTGGGGGAATTCGAGTGCCTGCTCGAGCAAAGGTATTTCCATTATCATTTCAGCAATAGTTTCATCAGCATTTTGGCAGGAGGATTGAGCACCTTGGAGGACTGCGCAACACTAAGAGGGATGACGTCGTTCTTTCTGGCAGGAGTTTTGGCTTGAGGGTTTGCACTAAGATTTGTGCTTGGAGATTGAGCAGGGGATTAGCCCTTGCATATTGGAGAGTCTTGGCAGAGGTTTCAGGCAGATTTCTAGAGGGTTTCATTCAGTGCCAACAGAGAGCATTGAGGGACTGCGAAGAACCCCAAGCGGGTGATTTTCGGCGGTCGGCTATTCCAGGAAAGCTTTATGGGTTTTTCTGGGTTTCTTGAGTAGAGTCTGATTCCAGAGTTCCAGCATTTTCCGAGGACGGGAACAGCCCCAAATCCTCATTTGATTTCCAGCAGCATGGCAGTTATCCAGCAGCGTCCACGCAATTCTGGAAGAGGCCATTCCTTTGCTATTCTAAGTGTATCTCTTCACTTGCCTTGTGCAAGTCGAGGTGCCATCTTTCTGATCACCTCCTGTACTCATTCTAATGCTCAGTATAATAAAATGGCTTAGCATTTCTCTCTGCATTTCTTGAGTATCTGCTTATATTGCACGTTTATATTATTATATATTGCATCATTGTTATTTTATCATTTGAGTGTCCCGGTTATTATATCATTTGTACGTATTTGGTTGGAGTTTACTGGGGTTTTGGAGAATATCTCTGAAATGGGATATCACAGATCATGGTGTGTGTGCAAGGGATTCTCTTTGGGAAAACATACAAGAAAACTAGTTCCAAATAGTGAAACTAGGTCTAAAGAGATATTAGACCTCATTTATTCTGATGTGTGTGAGCCCATCTTTGACAAATCACTTGGAGGTCATCTCTACTATGTAACATTCATTCATGACCATTCTAGAAAGACATGGCTCTACATTCTCAAAACAAAAGGCAAAGTATTTGAAAAGTTCAAGGAGTTTAGACCCAAAGTGGAAACCCTAACCGAAAGAAAGATAAAAACTCTAAGGACCGACAATGTTGGGAATACACTTCTAAGGAATTGATTGCATATTATAAAGAAGCAAGAATTAAGAGGGAACTCATTGTTCCCTATTATCCCGAACAAAATGGAGTGGATGAAAGGTAGAACAGGTCATTTGAAGAACGCATTCAAGCAATGCTCCTTGATCAAGACCTACCAAAATTTTTATGGGGAGAAGCAGCAATGATAGTCATGTACATTCAAAATAGAAGTCCTCATAGAAGTCTTAATAATCTAACACCCAAAGAAGTATTCATAGGAAAGAAACCAAGTGTGGATCACCATTGGATCTTTGGAAGTCCAGCATACATCCATATTCCAAAGGACAAATGAAAGAAGTTAGATTCCACAACTATCAAGGGAATATTCGTTGGATAGAGTCTCTCCTCAAAAGAATATAGAATCTACATTAAGGAAGGAAGACATGTTGAAGTAAGCAGGGATGTCATATTTGATGAAAATCAAGCCTACAAGAAATCAAAGGATATTCCTATTGATTCAAATGAAGAAGAAGAATATCATCATGAAAACCCTACTACAAATCAAGAAGAAGAAGAACGACCAAGTGAGCCTACTCAATATGTGATTATCCCAACCACAAGGAAAAGGCATAATTGGTTAAAAGCTACAATAGAAGATGTTGAAGGACATCAAGTTTTGCAACGAACCATCAGGGAAAGTAAAAAACTGAAGAGATATTCTAGTTATGTTGCATATATGATGAAGTTAATTGAAGTTGAACCATTTACATTCCAGGAAGTTGGACATCAACAGGTTTGGAAAAGAGCGATGCACTAAGAATATCAATCCATTATGAAGGATGGAATTTGGGAAATCGTTCCTAGACCTAGTGACAAATCAATTGTCACCTCCAAATGGATCTCTAAGATCAAACATGTTGATGGAAGTATAGACACGTACAAAGCTAGATTTGTTGCAAGGGGTTTCTCTCAAAAGGAAGGCATTGATTATGAAGAAACCTTTGCACACACAGCAAGGTACACTACCCTTAGATCTTTGGTTTCATTGGCTACTACAATGGGTTGGAATATCCATCAAATGGATGTGAAGATCGCATTTCTCAATGGGACGATTGACGAGGAAGTGTATATCGAACAACCTAAAGGCTTTGAAGTAAATAGCAGGGACTCTCGTGTTTGTAGACTCAAGAAGGCCCTAAATGGTTTGAAGCAAGCACCTAGGGCATGGTATGCAAGAATGAATGCATATCTCCTTAGAATTTGGTTCGTAAAGAGTATTGTTGATCCAAATCTCTACATCAATGTCTTGAATAATGAGCCCGTCATTATTCTACTATATGTGGATGATCTATTCATCACAAGTGTGGAGCAAAGAATTCAAGAATGCAAGAAGATGTTGGTAGCTGAATTTGAGATGAAGGATCTAGGACTAATGCACCATTACTTGGGTCTAGAAGTATGGCAGAAACCTGGCGAGATATATTTGGGGCAAGGAAAGTACATCATCAAGTTGTTGTAGAAATTCCAGATGACAGATTCCAAGCCTATGACTACTCCTATGATCACCAATCTCAGGAAGTTGAGGGGCTCTAACTCAAGTCTCGTGGATCCTACCTCCTATCATCAATTGGTGGGCTCCCTAATGTATCTGGTAAACACTAGGCTAGATATATGTTTTGTAGTAAACATTCTTAGTCAGTTTCAATTGGAGCCTCGTCATGATCACTGGATAGCTGCCAAACACATATTGAGGTATCTTCATGGCACTATACATAACTACCTAAAGTATGATAGTAAGGAATTCAAGCTAAATGGCTTCACAAATTCTGATTAGGGTGGCAGTGATACAGATGGAAGGAGCACTACCAGAGGGTGTTTTAGTCTAGGAGCTGTTATGATCTCATGGATGAGTAGAAAGCAACATCTCATTGCTTTAAGTAGTGTAGAGGCATAATATGTGGTTGCATGTGAAGTAGGAGAGGAGGTCATTTGGTTAAGGAAGCTTCTGACATATTTGTTCGAGAAATCTCTGGGTCCTTCTATGATTAATTGTGATAATCAAAGTTGTATTAAAATGTCTGGAGATCCCATATTTCATGCTAGAACGAAACATATCAACAATAAGTTCCACTTTATCTTGGTGCAGGATGGGATCGTAAAGTTGAAGTATGTCTCGACAGATGAACAGGTAGCAGACATACTAACTAAGTCTCTTCCTAATAAGATGTTTGAATGTCTAAGAAACATGCTTGGTTTAGTAGATATTGTTGATTGTATTGATGATAAGAGATTGGAAGAGATTTGTTGAGGCTTTGCAAGTGAAGCGTTGCCTAGGAGGACATCTAGTCGGCACTTTGTGTTGATGTCTAGATCCCAAAGTAGGGAGAGTGGCATTAGTCATAGAGCCCCGACCTCGGATACGCACCTAGGTCCTTCGGTTGGTGGTTAACAAGTAAGCCTGATGGTACCTAGAGAGGTTGAAAGCTTGAATCCACCTTAGTCCCACTTGCATAGATTGCCCTGGTCAGGAATCTAGTCTGTGGCATTGTGATGCCTAAACTGTTGAGAGACCTATGGATAAATTTCCCTGGACAGGAATCTAGTCCATGGCATTGTGGTGCCCAAACTCTTCATTGTTCATATAGTTTGAGATCTTCCATTATATATGTATATTATGAATACCTCCCTAGTTAAGAGGGAGTGTTGAAGAATGTAACTAGGTTCGGTCTTCATAAATGTATTTCAGTTATTATGTAATGTACTTGTCAAAAGAATAAAGAAAAATATTTTTATTATTGTATCAATGACTTATTAAAGCATGGGTTGTATGCTTGGGTCATTATTATATTAGTCAAATTCCCCATTGTGGACTCCTAGGATTAATATTGAGTCAATAGAGTCATTCTACGTTTAAAAAGACGCTTCTCGGGCTTTGAAATCATGTAAAAAGGTTTATTATTGAGTCAAGTATGATTTATGTAGCCTCCACACCAAGTCGGCCTAAAGGAGATCAGGTCAACCTAAGGGACACCAATTTGACCTCACCTAAAGCCTATAAATAGAAGGAGATAGAATTCATTTGGAGCATTTCATCTCAAGTAAGTTTGATATCTCTAGGGAAGCTGGAAAAAGTGTGAAGTGGTTCAAGGAAGTCAAAAGGAGTGTGAGTTGTGTCAAGGCTAAGGAGAAGGAAGAAATTGAAGTATTGGTGCCACTCTCTCTCTTTCGTGCCCTAGTTTGAGAGATCGAAGTCTTTCAATTGTTGCTGCTACTAGTTGTTGCTTGATGTCGTAAGTTGTTGCATAGTTGAAGTTGTTGGGGTGGAAGTGCTGCTGCATAGGGGTCAAAGGTCTGGAAGGGCTGACTTGGTGTGGAGGGAAAGTTTGGTCTATATCTAGGTTGAAGAGTCTCAAATAAAACTATTGAAGGAAGAGAATTTTTTACTGGGTTTTCCCCTCAAGGGGGGTTTTGCCCTAGCATAGTGCCTACATCTTGTCTGTCTTGTGTTTTTGTGATCTTCATAAACACATAACATGGTAATTGCTTGATGAAATATAAGATAATAAAGAAGTAAAAGAAGCCAACATAACTCACAAGTAATTATCAAGAAAGAGAAATCAAACTCTAATCTACTTGCATTGATTTCTTAACACAAACTCGAAACAGACTCGGAAAATAGAAAAACAATAAAAGAATAGAATTAAAAACAAAGAAAAAAAACAAAAAAAAAACTAGAAAATATCTCATCTTTTTTGCATAAAAGATAAATTAATAGCATTTCCAACACATACAAGTTATAAAACCAAGGTTTACACAAGAATTGATAACATCATCTCATAAAAAATGATCATATAACATAATAAAATTGATATTTGTATTCAAAATTTTTAAAACCAGCATGGAACCTCAATATGAATTGCAACAAGACCAATGGTCCTTGTTGTCACCTTATAATTCACAACTGGGATTATTGTGGAGAAAATCCTTAACTCCAGTTGGTGTGACCTTGGGGGCAAGTTTCAAATTGAAGTTGTCACTCAATTCCCAACTCCTCCATCTAGGTTTACAATTATAGACTCAACGAACACATGCATTAAACTATAAACATGGCTAAGACATGTTACCAAATGGAAAAACTTGCTAGAATACTCCAAGCAAAGAGAAACTCTTGTAAAGAAAGGTTAGGAAGAAAACAAAGTGCCACAAGATAGATGCTTCCAAAAAGTAACGTTGGCAAGCTATAACTTTAGCAAGTTCAACAAATGAAACAAGTGCTTGAGAATGAAATAAATGTTCATCAACTTGCAAAAAATCTTAAGTGATAAATATGATACTTGAAAATAAATAAAAGTCTAATCAAGATAAAAGATCCATTCCAAATGTTAGCACATGAACACAAACTTAAGTGATGATGTTACTTTGTAGTGTACTGGCTTTGTAATGTGATAAGGTTATTGGTTAATTTTTAAGTTTATCCTAATTTCTAAAGCAAATTTCAAAGAACTTTGTTTCCCTACACCTCACCCTTGCTTGGGCCATGATCTCAAAGTAAGGAGTCAATAGGGGATAGAGGGCCCCTATTGTCTACTTCAACCAACTTATGTTGGAGGTAGATTTGTTAGTACCACAAATGCCAATTCGTTATGAAAGAAATGCTTTGAAAAAGTAAGTGACAATTGAAAATAAAGCTAACTAATAGTGAAAGCTAATCTATAAATTGGAAGAAAATAAGCAATTGCAATAAAGAGATGAGCCAGTGAAGTTAACCAAGACCATTCAACACACTAGATTGCATAACATCTAAAATGAAATGAGAAGTTAGAGAGACTAGAAGTGCATGTTACATAGAAGAGTAAGATGCATGGAAAAACAAGATGATTCTAACTCTAAACTACTTAAACAAATCAAAGCAATAACAACAGCCACTCAAGCAATCAGATAAGGGACACCTTCCTCAAATAGGGAAAAGGGATGCCATGGGAAAAATCCCCAAGCTGCCAGAAAAAAGGTTTTTAACTTTTATTAAATTTAAGATCCCTCTTGTTGGAGGAGGGATGGAGAGGGTCTCTTAGAAAAGAGTTTACAAGTATTTCCCTCAAAGGGAATAATACTCATTCAAATTCAAGTGATATGGATTCTTAGCCTAGATTGCAATGAATAGAAATAACTTAAGAAAAGATCAAGGCCTCCTTCAAAAGGCAGCCTATTACAATGGTGCTACAAAGAGAAAGTTCTCCTTGAATACCTTCAACTAAGTTTCATAGGACGAAATGCTACAATGATGGAGGTATATAGGCCTCCTAGGCCATTGTTTAGATGCTCCAGGAAATTTAGTTTTGAGTGCTCTCTATTGGAAATAGTGAGAGGGGGGTTCAATTAGTATTTCTTTTCACTTGTTATTTTTACCAGTTAGATCACTTATAATTAGAACACAAAATGAACAATAAGAATAAATACTTTTATTAATCTCTTCTTTACAATAAAATCAATGCAATAATGTGTAGGGCTCCAACCTTAGATAATCTTGTCACCTTGAAGCACCAACCTCTAGGGCTCCAACCCTATCTCTGGTACACGCTCCAACCTGGTCCCTTGAGGACTCCTATCCTCTAGGGCCCCAACCCTATCTTCCAAAGAACCAACCTTGCCTCTATGAGGCTCCAACCCTCAGCTTCAATTCGCCAAGATAAATTTGATGATTCTTCACAGCTCCCAATATCTTCTTCAATGAGCCCTGTCAATCTCTTCAGTGATGTCTTCTCCAAATCACTTCATCAATGACAGCCTTATCTTCTTACAAGGTATCATCGTTGCTCTTCATGTCACCCAAACAAAAACTCCAAGGTTACTCCATGAGGACTTCAGCAAAGCATCATGTCTCCAAGGGTGTCTCCAAGACTCCAATCAATGCTTGGTGATGTCTCAAGGTGTCTTCAATCAATTGCTCAAGTTTTGCACAAGATCTTCTAAACAGCTTCAAGTACAAGGACTACTACAAACTCTTCTTCAAGGCTTAATCAAGATACCCCCAAGGCTATCCTCAAAGGTGCTACTAAAAGGTCTTCTTAATTGTCCAAAAATATGCTTCAATAGGTCTGTAAGATGCAACCTTCAAGAGTGCAAAACACCTTCCAAAATATGGCAGCCTTCTACAAGACTGTCTACACACCTATCTAAAAGGGTCATAATGGTCTTGTAGTCTGCAGCAATGTGGAAAAAGTCAAAGTCGGAATTAAATCGGCAAGGGTCCAAAAATTGAAAAAGTCATTAAAGTTGGAATTTTTTTTAAAAGTTAGCAAAATGTAAAAAAAAAAATACAAAAATATTCATTTTTTTTTAAATCCCGATTTTCTCAATAAAATCCCAAATTTTTCAACAACAAAAAAAATCGTTAAAGAAACTACCTCATTCATGATTTTTTTGGGAAAAGTCCCGATTTAATCCCAACTTTTTTAACTGGGAAAAAACCGGCAAAAAATCGGCCGACTTAATCGGCCAGCCAAAAAAATAGCGTTTTGGGGATTTAATCCTGATTTTTTCCCGACTTTTTCCACACTAGCAGTCTGCACTTCTCAAAAGACCTGAAGTTTTATAGGCAGTTGTCCAAGATTACAAATCTATGTTGCAGGAAACGTAGGGCAAGGGGGCGTTTCCGTACAGAAATGGGTACGAAACGCTGAAACGCGTTTCAGGCCGTACTGCCACGTTTCATGAAACTAAAACGTGGCCAGTACGACCTAAACCGCGTTTTAGGGCCGTACGATTCACGTTTCAGCATTTTAGTTGTGCTTTTTTTTTTTAATTAGTTTGTTTTCTAATTTATTTTTAGGTTATCCTAGTGACTTCTAGTTGCTTCTAGATGCCTATCTAAAGTTATAAAAGTGAACTTTTTCCCTAGTGTTGATATGCAGTTCATGGTAATGTTAAATTCTTAAAATAAAAGTGATATTCTCCTTTATTTTTCATTTTCATCCTTTTACTTAAATTTTTAACATTAACATGAAATGACTCAGGATGTTTGAGAGTGGTTTCGCCCTCATTGGATTTCATATGGAGAAAGTAGAATTTTAGATCTCACTCAAAATCCAGCAGACTTATCTGTTTTTCAGGATTTCAGGATTGGGGGGATTGCAATGTTTCCATTGGATTTTATCATGTACTAGGATATGGAACTTGTATTTAATCAAGAGAACCAAGCGCTCTATGCTGGGGAAACTCCCAATAATCAAGATCATGTAGGGTACTAGGGTATGAAACTTGTATTTAATCAAGAGCACTAAGGTCGTTCGACTATATAGGAGACTCCTAGTACAACAGTGGTCCTTCTAAAGAATGGGATGTGGATGTAGAAAATTCTGATTTGGATCTCTCTCTTGCAGCGTTATAGTCTTTATTGTACTTGCAGCCTCATATATTAATATAAATAAAGGTTGATTCTGAGATTTGGATATATAATAAAGGTTGCTTTTGGATATTCCGATATTTTTATTTTCATTATGTGATCATTCATGAGTAAAGGTGATGTAAATTAAATCTAAATGTTTAATGGAAAAAAAATATAATGTATCAATTTATGCTTGATGAATGGCACACACACATATAATATATAAATATATATATATCTATTCGCGTTTCCCCGTTTCCAAAATTTGGGGAGGTTGCGTTTCGTATCGCTTCCCGTTTCGGAAACTCGTACCCATTTCCTCGTTTCGTGCAACCTAGGTGCTAACCCTAATGGCAATAGAAAAATCAACATCAATCATGTGCTTGTAATATATTCGATATTTCTACTCTAATGACTCTGGAATTGTATGTGACAACGTGAAAATTCTATGCTAACATGCTACTGGTCTTGGACCTTTTGGATTTGCCTAGAAAAAGTTATGGCCAATTAGCCAAATCTTGTTGTTTTTCACCCTTCTTTGGCGAGGTTGTAAAGGTGATAAGTCTTGCAATTTTGCTCTAATAATTCTGAATGTTGGACTTGTATTACTGTGTTATTTTCTTTCCAATAATACTAGTGTCACTTTAATCATACCTTGAAATCTTGATTTATGTCTTATTTAATGAACACTACTAAATCTAGCAAGGTGTAACGACTAGAAACAACCATTAACTTATATGGCATGTAACTCCAGGATTTTTGTGCCTTTGCTACGAAACTTTTGAATTGATATATTTTGTCTTCTTTCCAACCCTTAATTTGATATCCATAGCCTAAGGTATGAATCAAACCACGAGATGAACTCCTTGAAGGTGCTTAATTGAGAATTGTATGCTCTACTACCAAATGTAATGAAACAAAAATCATAAGATGCAATACCTCCAATATTCCATTAAGGTTGCCAAATTGATATATAATATAGCCCAAGGGGGTGAGCTCCTCTTCCCGTTTCAGAAACTCGTACCCATTTCCTCGTTTTGTGCAACCTAGGTGCTAACCCTAATGGCAATAGAAAAATAAACATCAATCATGTGCTTGTAATATATTCGATATTTCTATTCTAATGACTCTGGAATTGTATGTGACAACGTGAAAAGTCTATGCTAACATGCTACTGGTCTTGGACCTTTTCTATTTGCCTAGAAAAAGTTATGGCCAATTAGCCAAATCTTGTTGTTTTTCACCCTTCTTTGGCGAGTTTGTAAAGGTGATAAGTCTTGCAATTTTGCTCTAACAATTCTGAACGTTGGACTTGTATTATTGTGTTATTTTCTTTCCAATAACACTAGTGTCACTTTAATCATACCTTGAAATCTTGATATATGTCTTATTTAGTGAACACTACTAAATCTAGCAAGGTGTAACGACTAGAAACAACCATTAACTTATATGGCATGTAACTCCAAGATTTTTGTGCCTTTGCTACGAAACTTTTGACTTGATATAGTTTGTCTTCTTTCCAACCCTTTATTTGATATCCATAGCCAAAGGTATGAATCAAACCACGAGATGAACTCCTTGAAGGTGCTTAATTGAGAATTGTATGCTCTACTACCAAATGTAATGAAACAAAAATCATAAGATGCAATACCTCCAATATTCATTAAGGTTGCCAAATTGATATATAATATAGCCCAAGGGGGTGAGCTCCTCTTTATAGAGTTAGTCTTTTCTCTCATTCAATAAATATTATTTACTAACTTGACAAATCAAATAAATATTTTAATAATGGAGTTGTTAGATGTCTCCTAAGTTCATTGTTGACCATGTTACAACAAGTAGAAATTAGCCTCTCAAAGGCAATTCACCCTCATCCAAAATAGTAGTATGCACAAAACAATGGTCATGAATGGAATGCACCATAAAAAATAGGCATCAAACCAAGTCAAATGCCAAGTTTCCACAAGGAATGCACCCTCCAAGAATGTGCATGCATGCAACATTGCAACTACTACGCATATGCGAATTCCTAGGTAACCAACTCCATAGATGAATGTGCCAAATGCCAAGTGGATGGAGTGATTCGCAAGAAAATATGTAGTCAAAACCCCAAAATAGCAAGTGGACCATCTACACAAAGAAAATCCAAGTAGATAAGGTCAAATTAGGGTTTTGACCATGCCAAAACTCCATGAAATAATAAAATATATATCTCCAAGAATAGCAAAAATGTTTCCACAAGTGTGCCCTTCAAGAATATCCAAACATAGCAAGAATAAATCTTGCACGTGTTAGTTTGTGATTGATTTGGTAGCATCAGATAAGTGTTCTAGTCTCGATTTGTGTCTAAGAGGCTAAGGAACACGAGATCTCCAAAACCCAAAATAGATTTCGCGAGATAAGCTTGTGAAATGCCTTAATTAAATTAATTAGCCATCATTTAAATATTTCCTAAGTCTAATTTAGGAAAAGTGGTTAATTAAAGTGAATTAATTAAGGAGATATACTAATGTTGTAGAGACTTATAGAAAATGACTTGTATCAAGTCTAAGATGATCTTAGCCATTGATCACGATTAGATCTTGGTCATTGATGCTCTAGCAAGAGATTATAAGAGCAAGTCGATGGAATGGAGATAGACACAATTGTGAAAACAAGAGGGGAGTGAGTTACCTTGGCAGATTGAGCTATCCAGTTGCAGTGGTTCGACAAGGAAGAGAGTTCGAGCTAGAGAAGGAGAGTCAGTGATTGAGGGAGTAGCAGAGGAGAATTCTGGAGAGTTTCCCAACAATTTTCTGGTGTGGGGGAGTCAAGAAAAGGGAGGCTGAAATTATGCTACAGAAAAGCCGAATACCAGTGTGAGTTGTTAGAGAGAGGTCGTTTTAGTTGCTAGAGGCCGGAGAGATCATCCGGAAGGCAGATCGATTTTTTCTAGAGGTAGAGGGAGATAGGACAACTCACTTGGAGCCAGCTAGCAAGCAGTGCGAGTTATTTCTAGGTCAACAATGTGCATTTTTGGTGAGGAGTGCGAGCAGGCCAATGGAAACCCAATTAAGTAGCAGAGGGAGAAAATTCTCTCCTAGATATTTTGCTAGATTATTTCCAGAGGATTGCCAATTGAGTCATCCAGATTATTGCACTCCCAGAATTTGTTGCATAATAATAAAATAAACCCTCATCTGCTGCACCGGTTTTCCCTTCAGGGTTTTTCTGGGGACGTTAGTCCAAAATTTATTATGTTGATTTTTATGTGTGTGTGCATCTATTTCTTGGCTCCTGATTTTATTTTCCGCAACTTATTTTATGGTGAAGATTGCAATTGTGAATTATTCTCTAATTGTCGTAAACAGTTACCTGCTAACAAGTAGGAGAATAATATCTAGTAATTACAGTCAAGGAATTTTCACACCACGTGCAACTTCCAAGGATAATCTCCAAAAATGGAAAGGACACCAAATACAAGAGCATGCGGAGTCACATGTGTGATTCTCCTCATGTACCATACACCTCCCAATAACAAATCCATAACCCACCCATAGAAATCAAAGAGGTAAGGATGGCGTCCAATGAAGGTTGAAAGATGCCCAGTGTAGCTTAAATATCCATGCAATAAATATGAGAGAGCACCTAGGAGATGTGTGCCCTAAAAAACTCTACCATGTAGCTACCTCAACCACCCAATAAATCATAAAATATTCTCCACATGAGGTGTCCTAGGAGAATTTACCAAGGTAGTTAGAAAGCACCAATAAAACACTCCATATAAGTGTCATACAAGTGTCTAACCAACCCAAGAGAGTGCACCCTATAGAAGTGTGCCAATCTCTCTACCAGTGAAATATATTACATGTCTTGAAAAATGTACCCAAGAAGATGGGCGTACCACTAGAAAGCTTCAACTAAGTCGAAATAACTACTCTGATTGTGAAAAGAAAGCATATAAAATTGGGTGTCCAAGCTATTAACCTTTATTTGGATAAGATCAACTTAACCATTAAACAATCAAAACAACTTCAACCTGTGTGTACAAAAGTTAATGCTCAAATATAACCATAGTCCTCCTCCAAATTAGTTACCAACAAAGTCACCATGAACATGTGTGCCAATGAGGGGTGCACTTTAATAAAGTGTTGTACCTTATAAATAAAAGGTGTTCTCCCTAGCAAAACCCCTCTATGATAACAACAAAACATAAAGTCCAACCTAAACTGCACCACCATTGAGGGACTATTACACCAAAATCTCCATTTAACCTTAAGAAAAGGATTAGATCACCATCAAATTATAATGTAATACCCCCTTTCTAATTCAAACTTAGGAAATAACATATCAATGAGGGTATCAACATCATAAAACATATTCCTCTTAGGTGATGTCTAACAAATGCATATTATAAAGTTAATCACCTAGGAGAATCCCACAAAGGCAACATATTTCATTTCACCATAGCGACATGATAAGAGAGAGACATAACAAAAAGGCTAACCCCATCCAATCATCAAGTGTGTCCCCCATCACACATCCAACACATGAAGACCATCTATAACACTCCCTCGCAGTGACACCAAATAATACCACCTCTTCATGCAAAAATCACTAGGAAACTTCAACAGTCATGAAATGTATATCACCTAACCATCATCATCTAAACCCTTAGGAGACTAGAACCATCATCCATAAGCATGCTCCACAATCATCAATGGTGCAACTAAGGGGTGATCGACAAGGCAAACACATTTGAGAAGTCCATTAGGCAGCAAGCTGCAAGCATAATCACCGTCCAACCAAGGAGAAGTGAGACTCCCCTAATCAAAGATCTCCATCAAATGATATATTGCCATGAAGAGAGAGGTCTCCATAGAGACAAATCCTCACAAGTTGTTCGAGCAGCTCCAAAAAAGAAGAGGCAAATCTCCATCAATGTGATAAAAATCATAAGGTCAACACACAGCAGAAAACATCTGCATGGATGGACGATCAAGCTATCATTCAAAACCCATTCGACAGCCAAACAGACAATGAATGTCCAATCCAAAACATAGCCTTTACGATGAAACACCTTCGGTGTTATGATATTATATTATAGTTAGCATAGTACTTTTATGTTAGTGGTCTAAAAAAGGGGCTTAATAAAGTCACATTTATTTCGAGATACAAGTTGGTGATTACCACTAACTTATGTCTCTCTGATATCATTTTGGTGTATCGCATTATTATATTGAATAATTTATCAGGTTTCTCTCCTATTGCGGCAGCTTTTCTGTGTGACTGAACGTGCAATCTTGATTTTGAGGTATAAGTGCATGTGTAGTTATGTACCTTTAGGAGAGTTTCTGTTGATATATCTGCATGTGCGTCTGTGCTATTGTCTTCTGCATAGATGGCCGTGGGTATTGTTTCTGCCAATGTTGATTGTAATCTAAAGTTTTATTTACTCATGTTTCATGCACTCATGATTCGAGTGAAGTCTCTTGTTATTTCAGATTAGATGCATCCTTGACAATTAAGAACCTTTGGACAGCTTTCTTCTGTTTCATTTTAATTATGTCTATTTTTTGCTTTCTAGATGGGTATAGCCGATGCCATTTTGGACCTTGTGAGCAGTGGAACAACTTTGCGTGAAAACAATCTCAAGGAAATAAAGGGTGGAACTGTTCTAGAGAGTCAGGTATGCTTGTTAATCTCTCCATCTTGCTGCCAGACAATTGTATTATTTCTTTCGGGATATTGATTTGTGCAAATGATTCTCTCGTAAAATGTGTTGATAATGAGTTAAACACCTTATATTTGAATTTTTAAAATTTTTCCTAGCAATCCAGTTCCCCATTTAACATGTTACATATGTTCAAATGATGTTATGCCTATAACAAAAAAGTTGAATCGCTTATTGGTTATGGATTTACTAGTCGAAAATGAAGGTTAGGCCTATTTGTTCATGGGGATTTAACTATCAAGATGTGCTGAATTTTATATCTGACAATTCTACAAGGACTATTTGTTAGTTAGCAGAAATATCAGAGTTTTGGAAGAATATCTTCAATTTCAAGTTTGCTCATCCATAGGCTCAATAATCATTGTAGCCTTTTGAGCAAACTATACCATCTCACCATTTTTCATACTGCAGGCTGTATTTGTTGCAAGTAAGAGAGCACTTCAGCGCAAGGATGTGCTAGAGGCTGCACATGAAATGCTCGAAAGGTTGGAAGCCCATTTAAGAGCAGTTGGTCAGTTTACGGTAATAAGCCACCATTGTGATACTGAGATATATGTGTGAACACTTCTTGAATGCGATGCTGTTGATTTCTTAAAGATGATATTCAATGCTACAAGAGGATTTCGTGCATTTTCTTGTTTTGTTCTAGAATCATAATGCAAATATATTGTTGAAGCATTAATCACAAATACTTATTAAAGATTTGTAATGCTGAGATATGCCAACAAATTCAATTGATTTTAATATCTTGTTTATGTACTTTGCAGAGTTTTCACAAAACATTGACCAAACTCTTGTTTAATCGTCTTACTATGTTAGGTCACTGCAAACATGCGAGGAAGTTCAGCAGAGGAAGTGGCAGAACGTGTAATCAAGCAAACTGATTTTCGTGGTTTACAGGTAAAAGTTGCACCCTGATGTTTTGATTGCATTGTTAAATCTGTAGCAATCCTTCGTTCAAATTATAGTTTGTCCAAAATAATCTAAGTTGTATGCTGATGCAGGGGCCCACTGTGAGTCCTGTCTTTTCCAAGAGAAATGGAGAAGTTAAGCCAGATTATTATGCCATAGTCATATGTGTACCAAAAAAACAACTTTATGATTCTGTCCGCCAGTTGAGAGCAGTAAGATGTTATGTTTATTTTTGATATACAGTACACATGAGACATATACACTTTCATTCATTCTCTGAGTTCTTTGTTTACATGAAACACCTATATAAAGGTTTTAGAGCTTATTTCTTGTCTAAATGGTTATTTGTGTTCATTTTCATACAGATTGGAGGAAGTGGAGTTCTTGTTTCTCCATTAACATATATTTTTGATGAAGAACCACCAAGATGGCGCAAACTTTTGGACCAGTTAAATCTTTGACTGCATTCCTATGCCTGCTTCGTTTGCTCACCACTTGTTGTAACAATTCCCTTATGCAGGAAAAATCTTAGCCGCTGCTTATTGCTCGGCAGTTTTCCCTTTAGTCTAGTTGAGTTGCATTATTACAATTTCAAGTTGGATGAGAAAGAAGGTAACAATGAAGATCTATATCAACCATTTGTATTGAATACACCAGGTTTAAGCAGCATTCCCCCAACTTGCTGTCAGGACAGCCAAAGACACTAAAGTTTTAAACAGAACAGGTTATATTTATACTTCTGTATATAAAATTTTGTTCATCTAATTCTGTCCCTCTCTTATTACTCAAAAGAGTCTTCAGGAATGTTTTAGTCAATCTGCCAATATCTGTATTGTCTATAGTTTCTTACCCCGGCACCCATAATTGTTGGTAGCAATCTGTTTTCGTCTATTTTCTGTTTGTTTCATGACTAACTGGATCTGATCAACTTTCAATGAGCTGGGATGATAATTTTGTATTTTGTTGGCATTATTGGAAATTATTTTATTGCACGAGGCCAGCAGAGTAAATCCCACCAAATCTATATTATGTTTTATTGGCAGAGTTTGAATGACATTATAGAATGTTCTCAACTTGTGCTACTCGATAGTGATTGTTTTAAATGCCGTGCATATTAGATAATTATGTTAGATTTGCCAAGGATTTCAAAAGTTAAGAAAATTGTCCCACGTGTTCAATGAATTACGATGTAACTTTAGTGTTCCCAAGTAACAGATGCACGAACCTGACTATTCAAATTCATATATAATATGTTTATGCACTGTTTGGGACGAATTGAAATTCATCCTTGAGCTGTTTTGACTTGTATATTCCTATTTCAGTTTTTGTCTCATTCTAGCATGCTTGGAGCATACCACTTGTGGAGCACTCTTGCTTATTGTGTACAAGTAAATATGCCCTAATTAAATAATGAACTGACATGTTGTATGTTCCATGTGATTGGAGACAACGTAGATCCTGAGAACATATGAAACACATCCATCTCTTATGAAGAAACCGTTAGAAAATGTGGCTAGGTTCGGTCTTCAGTGATTGTATATTTTATGTAAAAGAATAAGAAGAAAAAGAATTGTATTAGATAAACATGTTCTTCATGCTTCTAGGTTTTCTTGAGTCAAAGAGTCAGTCTTATTTGGACCTATTGTAAAGAGAAAATAAAAAGAATTTTAAATATGTAATTTGGGTCAAAAACCCTTCTAGACGCCAATTCGGCCTACCTGTCAAGTCGGCCTTGCCCCAAAGGACATGTCTATTTGAACCCCTCTGGACAATATAACTAGAGGGAAGTTGGAACTCATTTTGACACAATTCACTCAATTGGTTTTGAAGCTTCGCAGGAGGAGGATCGAACTCTGAAGTTGGAGAAGGGTTTGGGGAAGTTCTACCTCCTCATATCTCTTGATGAAGATTTTTTGTTGTTGATGGATTTACTGTGCAAGAGGAGGGTTTGACTTGGCATCTAGAAGGCTAGTATTTTTATATGGTCATGGGTCTTGGATATCTCACTTTGATATGATTCTATAAGGAGAATATTTTGGGTTTTCCCCTTGGGGGGGTTTTGCCTTGGCTTGGAGTCTATAACTTGCGTTCTTTTGTCTTATGTGATCTTGCGTTCTTTTGTCTTATGTGATCTTCATATTTTTATTATGGTAATTGCTTGATGAAAGAAGAATAACATAATAATAATAAAAATGCCAACAAACTGACAAGTAATTATCATGTAAAGAGAAATATAATCTAAATCGTAAGCCTCTCGATTTCTCAACAAAAGCAAACTTCATTTTTGAGATATCACATAATGAGAGAGAATTCTTAGGTTTTGATGGAGTTGTGGGTATATCCTATTTCGATAGCACATTCAATTTGTTTGGGTTGAAAGAGAGAAATACTAAAGTCATGTGCTATGCATTTAAACTACAATACAATCATTTATTCTACCTAGTCAAAGTCTACGTGAGTCATCCTTTATTGTTCTAGGGTAAGGTTTAAGCGAGCACCCCTTAGTGCTTTATTCCAAGCACAAATTGTATCGAACAAATTGTAGTTGTACACATTTTTAATGAGATATATGTTTCGCATATATTTACAAGGTGACCATTATAATAAGATTAACACGACCATATAAGTAAAATGGTTGATTATCTATGATGTCCCCAACAGATTAATTGGCTCATGAGATGAAGTAGCCTATCCTTGTAGGCTATAATTTTTGATAAAGGGGAAAACCCAAAAATAGTCTGTGTTTGGGTAGTGGAGGACAAGTTTTGGGGTAGTTGGGGCAAAATCGTACGAAGTGTCGGTTTGCTGAACCTCACTCACTTCATTAAGAAAAAGGATCACCTCAACGAAATCTATAAATAAAAGGGGATTAGAATCATTTGAGGCATCATTGGATTGGATTATCAATCTCTGTTTTTCTTTGAGCTTGAGGCTCTGAGGATTTTAAGACCCCATTTCTCCTTTGACATGTTTTGGTGGATGTGATCCCATCCTACCTAGTCACCTTTCTTTGTTCTAGCAACATGAAGCATCTATTTGAGGAAACAACGAAGTCTTTCAACCTATCTTGTCTTTTGTTTACTTGTTGTACCAAACAGGGAGATTATCTAATTGAAAAAACGATTTTGTGGTGGAAACCTGAGAAAAAGGCAAGTTTGGATTTGCTTGAGATTAGGAAAATTATCTTGAAGCCCATTGAAATTTATCTAAAGTAGATAAATGGAATTAACTGAGGCAACTTTGATCACCTGTAGTCAACAAATCGAAGTCTAAGGCACTGAAACCATCTATGGGTGGTAATCCAAACTCTTTGAGGCAAGGTGAGACCTTCTGGGGTTAATCTCGTGAGATATCATAGTAGATTGAGTATCTTCTGAGGATAAATGACACCATTTTATACCCCTGTGGTAAATACAAGGTTTTCTTGAGGCCATTCCCATAGACCCGAAGTTTCCAGGGAATTGCGACTCTTGTAACAAAATGGAGGAGCTACTTAAGGGAATGTGAGGGTAGAAGTTGCGTCGGATTCGAAATTTGTTGAGTAATGGTAGAAAATGAGTGCGTTCCTAAGGCCACTTAGGCATTCATCCAAACAAATTTGGCATAGTGTTTTTATCAGTCTGCAGATTAACCTAGATTAATTCGGATCTTTGTTTAAGGTATTGTTGCGCTATTGAATTTATTATGGTCAGTTCAAAACTATAATTATTGAACTTATGTTATGTTGGTTTATGGATCTGTTGGTTGGTTGAATGATATCATTATATTGTTGGCTACTCGTATCGTTTTGAGTAAGAGACACAAGGGTCTCTTCTTGTGGCTTTTCATAACTTGAGGGAACAAGTAGCAATTGCAATAGAAGAGTTTATCTTTCTTGTTGTCTTGTCTATGGATTAGTTCGGGAACTAAGATCATTTGTTGTTAAGTGTTAGAATCATTGTTGAATACAATTATGTGCTAGGAAGTCCTTATTGATGATTGTTTAAAAATCATAATTACTTAGTCATACATTAGTTCTATTATTGTTGGAAAGTATTATTTATTCCATTATTGGATAAATGAAGGAATTATGTTGAAGAAACCCTAGTTTTATGAGAAACCTTAAGTGCAACAATTTCCCTAGCATATTAAATGATCACCAATAGGCCTTATTGCCTCAAAATCTAGCAGGTTTTGTGAGAGGCTTCACAAGAAGAGGACTAGAGCAAGATACAACAATGGGGTGGAGGCCACTGCCATCTCAACACTCCACCTCCTCTTTAATGGAATTTCACCACAAGGGAAGCTTCTTAGTATAAGTCACCTAAAGGATATTATAAGTCAATAGCTTAAATGTGACAGTTTCAATAGGCTTAGATAGGGCACTCAAACTATGAATAAGGCTCAAACCAATGTAACAAGGAATATTGTACCCTGAAAAAAATCTACAAAGAAGTGCTTATAGCCTAGGGTTTAGATGATATGATGCAAAATGGCATAATTAAGTATATAAGACCAAGAAAAGATTTGCAAGGAAGACATGATCAATAAATGAGAGCAACAAACCTTCGACGGGCCCTAAGTTGAAGCCCTAATGCTAGATTAGGGTTTAATAGGTTATAATTACCTAGGGTTTGTGATGCCAGTCCTAAAGAGGATATTCCAATCATGCAAAATGCAAGATTTAGTTGAGATAATGTCCAACCAGCAAGAGCAACCTCAAAATAGGTAAATGACTTTACCCTAGTTGAATTTGATCCTATGCCCTAGCCTTAGTGGCTTCCCTTGAAGGGTCAAATTAGGTGAGAGAGAGAGAGAGAAGAATAGAGTTTTTATAGTGGTGACCATCTATGTGGATGCCATTACCTACTAATTGTTAGAAAATCATAAAGGTAGAAATATCTTTTCTTAGATAATTACTTGTGATGCTTCTTGTTTCTTATTAGCTTCTTTAATGTTATTTCTTTTAACTTTTTCATCAAGCAACTATCTAACCAAAAGCATGAAGATCAATGACACAAGATGTAGGCACGCAACCACGGAAAAACCCCTCTTTGAGGGGAAAACCTAGTCAAACTTCTTCAATAGTATAACCAAGTCAAATGAGACAACAAAGACCATTTTGACCAAGACAAAGACAATCCTCCATCCATCAAGTCAACCCTTTATGAAGATAAGTCAAACTTCCAAACACAAATCTACTCCTTAGAAACAAGTCAATAAGGTCTGTAATTGTTCCAATGCAGACTTGACCGTGCAATTTTACTGCTTCATTCTTGATTGCAACTTCACTGTTCAATCACAAATTTGGTCTTGTAATTTCATTGTTCCATCATTATATCTTCGGTCCTTGCAATTTCAATGCTTCTATTACAAACTTCGACCCCTGCAATTTCGCTCCTCCTATCACATACTTCGACCCCTGCAATTTCGCTCCTCCTATCACATACTTCGACCCCTGCAATTTCATTTCTTCTGTTGCAGACATCTTCACACATGTGGTAGAATTTTGATTTCTCCTTTTTGTGATCTTCTTCATGTTTGTAATGAGTCCTTCCTTTCTTTAATAGACTATTTGCATCCTTTCTTTGACTATCTAGTTGCAGATCCGAAGTCGCTTACTCTTCTCTCAAACTTGGTTGAATGTTAGGGTATATCTAATGGTTTGAAGCTTCACTTTGAGGCTGACATGACTATTCGAAGAGGTCGACTTGAAAGGAGGCAAAGCCGACTTGATGGAGGAGGGACAAGACATACTTTTAACATAAAATATCTTTCTTTCTATGATATAATGAGCCCAAGAAGGGTGTATAAAATAATGACAATGACATAAGCCTAGAAGCTTTCAAAGAAGGCTTGACCTAGAAACGTAAAGCATGAAACCCATGCTAAAAATATTTTTTCTTTCTTCTGACAACTACATTGTCTCAAATACAATTATGAAGATCGATGCTAGTTACATTTCTCAACATCCCCTCTTAACTAGGGAGGTATTCATAATTGCACACATAGGGACAAGGATGAACTCAAATTGGCATGTTTAATGAAGAGTCTCAACACACCTAATGCTACAAATTAGATACTTGACCAAGGTATCTAACCAGTTGGGACTAAGGTGTATTCTAAGCTTCTGCCACTATAGGTACCATCATGCTTCAACTCTAACACCAACCTAGGGATCTAGGTATCGTATCCAAGGTCGGAGCTCCACAGACCAACGATACCCTCCCTACTTTGGGATCTAAATATCATCACAGGCCGACCATATGTCCCCCCAAGCAGCTTGTCACCCCAAGATGCTTCATCTCTGCCTATCAACTAGGGAGATATACAATTTCTTTATCTCATTCGAAGTCTTCACTATAGTTGTCACAATATGCCCTCCCTCTCAACTGGGGAAATATACAATTTTCTTTATCCAAGCTTCTTTTGGGACAAGTTCAATATTGTTAAAATTGGCAACCAGGGAAAAACTTCATGTGGGTCATCTTATTCATGGCTGATAATATTTTTATTAAATTCCTCTCGTCGAGAGGTGTAGGATTGATATAAAGATCATCCGATTCCGATAAGTATTCATGGAGATATGAATTTATTTTGATTATGGAATTATTATCAAGTCGACCTACAACTCATGTAGGCTTAGAAGCCCAACAGTGGCATCTATTCAAACACAAACGTTGTGTATAAATATAAGAGGACTTTTCCTCATTTGCACTCACTCTTCTCATCACATCTCTCTCTCTACTGCGCAGAAATGAGTCTCTTCTCTACTGCGCAGAAATGGGTCTCTCTCTCACACATGTGAAGCCAGAAGCTATTGAACCTGACGCTGCAACTGTAGATCCAAAGATTGACTTGCATGGCCTAGAAGATCTCCTCTTTGGAACTACGATGTAGTTTCATCTAAAATTCCTTTGAAAGCTGCAACTTTTGGTGGTGGAATGAAGTCAATCCGACGAACGGTTTGCAAGATATTGACTGCCCTAGTTTGAAGTCGGAAACTGCTGAAACTAAAGCTGCAACTGTAGAAGTAAAGATTGACCTGCGTGGCCTAGTAGATCTCCTCTTTGGAACTGCGCTGTAGGTTCATCTGAACCTCCTCTGAAAGCCGCAACTTTTGGTGGTGGAATGAAGTCGATCCGATGAACGGTTTGCAAGATACGACTGCCCTAGTTTGAAGCCGGAAACCACTGAAACTGAAGCTGCAACTGCAGAAGTAAAGATTGACCCGTGTGGCCTAGAAGATCTCCTCATCTGAACTACATTGTAGGTTCATTTGAACCTCCTTTGGAAGCCACAACTTTTGGTGGTGGAATGAAGTCAATCTGACGGTCGGTTTGTGAGATATCGTTTGCCCTAGTTTGATAATGAAGCCGCTAATACTGATGTTGCTGATCTAGGGTTTGCTACTGTTGATATGAATCATATTTATTGTACTATTTCTCTCTGCTGAATTATTGAAGATAAAAGAAGATTTGATCATAGGTTTTCCCCACACATTGTGGGGTTTGTCCCTGGCTAGCCGCCACATCTTGTGTCTCTTGTCTTGGCTTGTTTTCTGTCGATCGTTTAATGTTCTATCTGCACTTTACTTTATGTACATGCGATTGCTAATCTGTGGAATATAATAAGAAAAGAAGTAAATTGTTATAAGCATAGAACATACCATAACTTAACAAATATAAACCTCTTTCTTCTAGCCACACAACCTATTTCTTTCACATTATCATAATCATTGGAGAACTTTGATCTTCCAAAACTTTATTTCTTGAGGAACATCATTCCCTATATGCCATTAAGGTTTTTATAGCTCCCTCTTTTCATGATGCTCAACATTATCATCAAGTTATCATTATGAGGTACATGAACATCTTCAACATCTTGAAGACTATGTACCTACAAATCTTCAATAACAAGTACGACCAAGCACAAATATACAAGAGCATGAAGTTAACTTCATCAATATAAGGTTAGCATGTTATGGGAGCATTTATCAAAATAAGAAATCAAACTTTAGATATCCAAAACCTAAGCCTAGTTAGGCTTACAATCAAGACTTTAAGCCTTTGATATTAACAACTAAATCAAGTTAGCAATCCATTCATAGAAAAAACATTTTATATCTAGGGTTTCATTATCAAACCTTAGAAACTTATATCAATCTCTACTAGGTTTTTATCAAAATTTCAATGTTAGATATATAACAATTCAACAAAAGTTAGCGTTTCCATCAAGCAAAAGCATATACACCTAAGGGTTTCATTCCTAGGGATTTACATTCCAAGGGTTTTGTCATAAACCTAATACACCAAACCATAAAGATTTATGGTTTTATCATATAACTTAGATGTTAATAACAAACCCTAAAAAGGATAGGGTTTTATATTACCAAACTATAATCATCAAGAGAGTAGCATTTTTATCATATGTTCTAGACTTTATTAACAAACCCTAAGTAGGCCAGGGTTTCATTATCAACATACCCCAAGCATCAAAAGGTTAGGGTTTTACAATGAACCCTAAAGGTTAGGGTTTTACCGAAGTGAGTAAAAGATAGATAGTACGGTAAGGATTGATTTGATCTTAATGACATAAGAATCCATATAGCGCAATCCTAGACATGAAAGAGTTAGTAATACAAAGCAAATGATCATATTTACTTATATGAAGAAAGCTTGCTATAAGTCTTTATACATACCTCGAGTTGTTCCTAACACAAACCTTGTAGGGTATCTTTTGCAATAAGGCTTCTTTCATAATACATGTCTTACTTGAAGTCTCCCCCTGAATCTAGTTAAAATATTCATATCTGCAAGCTTAGTCCTTCCAAGGAGAATACAAGAGAAAAGACAGCATAATACTTAGCTTAAGAATATGAAAGCTTCTTCTTGAAGATCTCCCTCTCATTGTCATGGCATAAGATCAATATTTATTTATGTACATGCAACATTTACTTGACAAGTACAAAAGTAAACTAGAGTTTCCAATTTTCTTCCTAGACTACCTACAAACCCTAAAGACCAAAACCAAGATTTTTTATGGAACAAGGTAGAATAAGGTTAGGGTTTATCATCTAGGGTTTTACAAGAGCTTTGAATGCCAATATCCTTTAAATGTTACAAACTATAGAACCGAAAGAGATTTCAAAATCCTAATATAATAAGGATTAGATAAAACAATTATACTTACCTCAGGGTTGCTTACCTTAGTCCTTCATGATCTGCTTGCAATGTTTGTTATGATCACTTCAAAGATATTGAGGTCAAGGGACAATTGGTGTAAGAAAATATAAACGAGTTCTTCTTTGCAAACTGCGTCCTTTCTTGAGATGCTAAGCTTACTTGAAGAATTTTTCCATTTTAATGATAGTCTGTGTACAAAATTTTCTCTTTGCAGACTAAGTGGATTTTCAACTAGCTAAGCAAATATGATTTTTCAGAATTCCACTACTCCCTTTTAATTACTACATAATACTCTTTTCTATATCTCCAACAAAGAACTTGATCTTCTTCAAGGTGACATAACACATGAGATAGAAAGGCTACTACAAGCCTTGTTAAAGGTTGATGTAAATTTCTAAGTATGACCCCTTTGATTAGGGCTTCACCAACCACTGTTGTAAACCCAAGACAAAGACTTTATAAAGGACCTTTTTTTTGCAGGAATATAGTCGGCTTCTTTTCTACTGTTGGATCTTGTATATATATAGGTACCCATGTCCACAGAAATGACCACAATCTTTGTTGAATATCAAGAGTTGAAACAAGACTTTTGGATCAGTTTTGGCTCCTTTTTCAATTAGATTCTTTGTTGACAAATAGGACTTCCTCTTAGAAATGTAATTGGACCTTTGTGGAAATCTTAGGAACTTGAAAATTCAGTGATGATTTTAGAACCCTCAAACATTGTTTAGATTTTCGCTCTCTATAAGGAACTTAGTCCTAGCCTCTTCGGATTTACAATCTGATAATTCTCGGCTTCTGAGTGTTTTGGTCTACAAGCCTATAAATGTATGATATTGGTTCTAGTTAAGTTGGCCTTGTACACAATCCTCTTTACTAGACTTGAAACCTTTTAAAAGAGGACAGTTGATCTTCAACCTTCCTTTTTCCTTCTCCTTGATCACGATAGCTCTGATGCCATGTGAGAAAATCATAAAGGCAGAAATATCTTATTTTCTTAGATAATTACTTGTGATGTTTCTTGTTTCTTATTAGCTTCTTTTATGTTATTTATTTTAACTTTTTCATCAAGCAACTATCTAACCAAAAACATGAATATCAATGACACAAGGTGTAGGCACGCAGCCAGGGTAAAACCCCTCTTTGAGGGGAAAACCTAGTCAAACTTCTTCAATAGTAGAACCAAGTCAAATGAGACAACCAAGACCATTTTTACCAAGACCAAGGCCTCCCTCCATCCATCGAGTCAACCTTTTATGAAGATAAGCCACAAAATTCCAAACATAAATATGCTCCTTAGAAACAAGTCAACAAGGTCTGTAATTGTTCCAATGCAGGCTTGGCCCTGCAACTATACTGCTTCATTCCTGACTACAACTTCATTGCTCAATCATAGATTCAGTCCTGTAATTTCACTGTTCCATCATTGTCCCTTCGACCCCTAAAATTATGATGCTCTTATTACAGACTTCGACCCCTGCAATTTCGTTGCTCCTGTCACAGACTATGACCCCTGCAATTTTGCTTCCCCTGTTGCAAACATCTTCACACATGTGGCATAATTTCTGTTTCTCCTTTTTGTGATCTTCGTCATGTGTGTAATGTGTTCTTCCTTTCTTTAATAGACTATTCACATCCTTCCTTTGATAGTCTAGTTGTAGATCCGAACTTGCTTACTCTTCTCTTATACTTGGTCGAATGCTACAAGAGCTAGGACAAAATCTTCTAAGAGGCTGAAATAGTCCACAAGTGATCATGAATGAACAAAGTGAGGTGACCTTTTATTTATATGAGGTCTACCTTATGTAATTTTAACTAAGAAGCCCATAAAACAAGTTTGATAATGAAAAAAAATAAAATAAACCTTGGGTTACAAGCCAACCCGCTAACTCAAAAAGAAATAATGCCAAAATAAACTCACGTGTGAGCCATAAGCCTCTAATATGACGACATCATGCCCTTTTTTGGCTCCAAATGCTAGGTGATGGTGAATAGAAGGCTAAAGGTTAAGTATTAGGATCATCCATCATTTGAGTAGCCGCCAAACCTAACCTCAAGGAAGCTCCAATGTTCCCAAATCAAGTTCGGGTGCCCCCATGTCATCTCCATGGGCCTCCAATGCTTAGTGTAGTGCCTCCTTTCTCCAGTGTTAGGGCTCCATTAGGCGCAACATGCCCTTCCTAGTCATCTCAGGGAATACCATTTTCATCTAGGATCTTAATCATGGCTTGCCCATAAGTAGTGTTAAGGCCAACTTGGGGGCATGCTAGGTCCAGTGGTGCAATCATCAAGAATCTTCTATGCTAGGAAAAATAATATCAACATCTTGGGTCTAGGGGGTACTCTGGGATTTGTATCAGTTTCTCAAATCATTATACTTCCCAATGCTCTGTTGTAAGTGGGCGACATTGCATTTGCTAAGTCATTAATCTCTCTGTAGGGCTTGGGTACTTGTGGAGTGGGTGCCCTCAAGGCTTGTGCTTCTATGGGCCACTTGGCAAGACCAACTTAAATTTCAGCGAAAGCAACAATTCATTAGAGACTAAGATCATATAAGCATCTAGGTCGACCAAAATTGTATGTTAAGGGCATATTAATACTTCAAACTGGGATCACATTCCAATATCTAATTAGACCATTAGTCTTGTAAAGGTGTTTCCTACCTTGGTAGGGGTGGCTAATAGTCAACCCTATTAGGTGCTTCTAGCCCCCAAGGGGAGGTGGAATTTCCAAGGTTAACCCTTCAATCAATAGGTGTTGGTGTAAATGAGTGGCAATGGAAGGGAAAGGCTTCATGGCCAAGTGCCATGGTCAGGGGACTAGCCAATGGGAGTCCACATCCTGAGTATATAGACGTAATGGAGGGAGAAATCATGGATGCATGAGTCACCTTGCTCAACCTACTTTTTCTATCCCTCTAGTGCACCTTTTACTTCTTCATAATAATGCTTTTTATTTTGGGTGCATAGCTTAAGGGTTAGAGCTTGCTCTTTATGATATAGAATTTAATTTTACCCCTTGAGATGAAGCAGTTTATTGGTCATTGCGGTTGGGACATGCAAGGGTTCCTTTTGATGAGATGGAGCATCAAGTGCTTAGGAATTGGGTGATGGCTAATGAGGAGGGTAGACATCATGCTAGGTATTTTCCCACATGCTATCTTGTGTCATGGGCGTCTTTTGCGTTTTTATTTTCTTTTTCTTTTGTTTTGGCCATATTATGTTTTTTCCATTCTTTTAGCTACATTAACCTCCAAGGCAATGTTTCTCATCCCTACTAAAGGATGTGGATAAGAAGGTATCAAATATGAATGAACCAATAACAAGTTAGACCTGAAGAATGAACACGCTACTTCAATCCAAGTTTTCCAAGTAGTGCACCTCCTATAACTCTAAGGACTCAAGGGAGGTCCCACTAGACTACGGATAAAGATTTATCCCCCTGGTAAGGTGAGAGAACAAATTTACAATAAAGATCGATCAGTTTTCTAGATCACCTCTTTATCCATACTAAATGCCCAAATCAAGTATAAGCACCCTATTGCAAAATGATCAAAGTACTTGTTGAGTATCAATCGAGAGGAATTCCATATGGTGAGAGGTGCATGGCATATGGAATATCATCATCAAGAAGTGAATGGAAATGGTTGTTGACTTATTGGCTATCCAATATGGGAGAAAGGTTTTCACCTATGGGGTTACCCATTTTGGTGGGTAACATGCCTAGTATCATACACTCACCAACATTTTCTATTTGTTGATGCATTTTTCGATTTATAGATAGATTGCACTCGATGCTATTTTGGTTATGTGCACCCTTATATGCTATATAAATAAGAACTTTTGCTTATTTGTGTATAAATGGTTTGGATTCATATGGATGAACATGAATATATATGTTTTTATTTAAATTTTGAATATTTTATGCATTTTTGGTCAACTGGTTTTGTTTTAGCGGTTCTGGTCCAGTTTCAAGCAATTCTCAGTCCATAAGGTTCTCCAGTTCGGTCACCAATTTGATTCCAATAAAATTGGTTTGAAGTCTTACTATTCCCCTAACAATTACGTAGGGTCCACGATGATGCATTTATGGTCGTCATTCTAATGAGTGGCTGTTTTTGCTTGAATTTAAGATGGTTTTTCCAGGTGGCCCTTCACAGAGCAATAGAGGCCTTGTGGGCATACTCACTCCATGCTTACTCCATAATATGGCTACGTTGTACTACACTTCTAAAGTGCAATGATGACCTTGCAGATGCAATTTTTCCCTTCTGTGGCAAAGCGTTGGCACTTTGATGATTCCAATAGTTGATTGACACCTCAGAGCACCTCCAAATCCTAAAATGTTGAACTCATTTTGCTTGGTGTTGGAGATTCTTAATATGTACCACGCAGATCGAGCACGCCCCCAAGCTAGCCTTGACAATGTTTGATGGGAATGTTTGTTCTGGAGTCTAGATGATGATGATCATCCCATGATGATTAGGGAGGGCTTATACCACCTCATGGAGCCCCAATGTTTGAAAGAGATTACACCACGTTGTCTTGTTGGTCCCCAGAGAGGTGACATAGGACACCCAAAGTTGGATTTTGACACAGATATGTTTTGAGGCTTTATTTGAGGGCTCACCTTCAATCTATGGTTGATTATGATGGTCGGAGATGCATTTGGCCCTTGTCTTGCATTTTTGGAGCTTTATTAGCCATAAAATGGCATGATGCCATGCTTAGGAGGAGTTTCGACCCACACTTGTGGGCTATTAGAGGTATATTTTATTGTATTCAGCTATTGGGTTGGCTTGTAACCCATTTTATTCATGTACACTCAAAATAAAATTTGTCAGAGCATTTCGACAAATTAATGGAAATGATTGACCTCATAGAAATAGAGGATCATTCCATTATATTTTTTCATCATCACTTGTGGATTTTGGCCTCCTTTAGAGAGCTCGACTTAGCCAAGATGTAACTCGCTACTTATGGAAATGTGATCTTTTTGGAACTATTTCTATTGGGAGAATGAATTTTGTCTTAGAGATGTATTTTTGGGATTGAAAGAATGTTGTTTCTTGGAAGAATTGTACATTTAATTGCATATTTTTAAAGTTTTCATGTGATGAATTTATACTAGGTTTTTTCTTATTCCATGTCTAAATGCATATATTTTATGGAAGATGTTGTTTTATTATTGCATGTTAAATTTGTCTTCCTTGAATACCATACGGGACCTCCTAGAGAATTTTCCTCTATTTAATTTTGTTGAGAAGTGTAACTAGGTTTGGTCTTCGTAATGACATGTAATTGTGATTTTTGTAAATGATGAAAAGGAGAAAAATAAAATTATTATTGTAATGCTTGCTTCATGGGTTTCATGGGTTTCATGAGAAAGAGAGTTTATTTTTAGATGGCTTCCATTAAGAGCCTTTAGGATTTTTCATTAAGGTCAAAAAGAGTCAATGTCATATATGAAGAACCCTTCTTGGGCATATTATAAATGTATATGAGTATATAGAGTTGTCTAGAATCACTCCAAAGAAAAGCACAAGTTCTCATCTTCGAAGTCAGCCTCAAAACAAAGTAGAAGACTCATGTCGGCTCACCTAATTAGGGACACATCCCTTCATAAGGCCATGTTGGCTTATATTCATAGGGGACTACTATAAATAGGCACCTCGGCCTATTCCACATAGACAAAAGTTTGGATTAGCTTTGAGATTCAGATGACTATTTCAGAGAGGAAGAGAAACACAGTTCGGTAAGGATACTATAGTTCGATGAAGAGTCAAGGAGTTCGGTTTACCTTTGCAATTCGAATCACAGTTATAGTGACAAAATTTCGGAAAGTCAACTAAGATATGTGATCTTATCTTTAGTTCTACTACAACAAGATTTTGCATTATACACACAGTAATGAAGTCGCACCAGAGTGATACAATCTTAGTGGAATCTCAGTACAGGTCTCGGTGCTATCTTAAAGGAAAGATATCAGTACTATCTCAGGAAAAAGGTCTCGGTGCTAGCTCAGGAAAAAGTCTCAATGCACCATAGAAGGAATCAATGTTATCACATGGGAAAAAGGACTCAGTGCCATCACAAAAGTAAGATCTCGGTAATATGACAGCGAGGAGGTCTCTAAGTAAAAGAGATCTTAATGTGAAGACAATGATAAGATCTCGATGGTGACAATGTCTCAATGCTAAGAAGGTCGAAGTGGAAAAGGAGTCAAGAAGAAGGTTGAATGTCAAGAGAACTTGTGTCTTGGTCTTGAAGTGGAAAATAGGTCAAGGGTCTTGGTCTTGGTATTCATCAATTGGAATCTCTATAAGAACAATTTTGTGTGGGTTTTCCTCTCAAAGAGTGAGAGGTTTTGGCCCTGACTCATAACCTACATTATGTGTCTCTTACCTATCTTGTTTATGCATTCGTAGTTGTTTGATGAAGAAGAATAGTAATGACCTAAGTAAGAATAAGACCCTAATCTAAAGAAATGAAAATCACTCACAAGTAGTTACTAATTAAAGAGAAATCACCTAACTATTAATGCCCTATATTTCTCAACATGGTATCAGAGCTAAGGTAACAAAGTCAAGAAAAGGGTATCTAATCAAAGAGACTCTTAGGATCGAGTTTCAAGAAAGGAATCAAATAAAGTTGAAGGATATCAAAGTGAAGTTGATATCTAATTCGAAGTATCAAACCCTAGATCGAAGAAGAATTCCACACCAATAAAACTTTTGGATCCTCCAATCATAATCAAAATACCACAAAGACCCATATCAAGTTGAAGAGATATTCAAAGCAAGGTAGACCAAAGTATAGACGTCCAAGAGAAGCACTTCAAGGACAAATATCACATCATCTTGGAAAAAGTCAAATCCTTAGAAGCATTTTTGGGATCTGCACTCATCCACCACCGAAGAAGTCGAAATATCTTGAAGGCTAGTTATCCAAAGAAGACTAAAGGCATTGTCATCATCTTCAAAAATTCTATAAGGAAAATATCCCTCTCATTGAAGCAAGGATCCCCTCCTTTTCCTTAAAGAAGATCATTCAAGGAAGCATCAAGACATCCTCATCAATCAACATCAACAAATGGAACTAGATCAAAAAACATTGTCATCATAAAAAGGGTGTTGGAAAATCAGAAAGGCAGTAAAGATTTTCTTGATCTTGATAATTACTTGTGATGTTTCTTATTATTATGATTCTTTATATCTTCTTTCTTTAGTTCATTAAGCAATTACCCAACACAACAACACATAAAACAATGAACACAATATGTAGGCGATGCTAGGGAAAAACCCCTCTCAAGGGGAAAAACCAGTCAAAGTAATTCTTCCTTTCAATAGTATTCTCTAAGACTCTTCACCCTAGACCAAGACCAAACCTTCCCTCCACACCAAGTCAACCTCGAGAAGATTGACCTCTTCCCAATAACTTCGACTATGCAACAACTTGCAACAACTAACAACTTCAGGCAGCAGTCCAACTTGGAAGACTTCGATCTCCCAATCCAGAGCACGAAACAAAGAGAGACCACCACCAAATTTTAGATTTTCCGTAGTCTCATCCAAACTCGCATTTACTTAGTCTTCCCAACGACAGAATTTCCTAGCTACCCACTTTGCACTTCTGCCTTGCACAAAATTTTCACACTTCAGCCCAGTAGAGAGAATTCAAACTTGATGAGAAGTGTTGTTACAAATGAATTCAATGTCTTCTTCCTTTTATAGGCTTCTTGTGGGGTCGAATAGGGTCTTAGGTTGACTTGATCTTCCCTTAGGCCAACATGGTGTGGAGGTTCCATAATTCACATTTGACTAATGCTTAACCTTTTTACATGATTCAAAAGCCCAATAAGGGTCTCTTTAAATGTACAATAATTCAATAGAACTAGAATAAATTCTATAAGTCCTCAATGGGGACTTTGAACTAAAACAAGGTGACCCAAGCATGAAATCCATGCTTTAATAAGTCACAATAATAATAATAAAAATTATTTTCTTTATTCTTTTGACAAGTACATTACATAATGACTCAAGTACATTATTGAAGATCGAACATAGTTACTTTTTCCAACACTCCCTCTTAACTAGGGAGGTATTCAAAATGTACAAATACAATGAAAGATCTCAAACTATATGAACCATGAAGAAATTTAGGCACCACAATGTCATGGACTAGATTCCTGACCGGGGCAATGTATCCAAAAAATCACTCAATAATTTAGGCACCGTAATGCCATGGACTATATTTCTGACCAAGGCAATCTATCCAGGTGGGACAAAGATGGACTCAAGCTTTCATCCCCTCTAGGTACCATCAAGCTTACTTGCTAACCATCAACCCAAAAATCCAGGTGTGTATCTAGAACAGAGCTCAACAATCAACACCACCTTTCCAACTTCGGGACCTAGACATCAACAATAAGTGCCAACCAGATGTCTTCCTAGGCAATGCTTCACTCACAAAGCTTCAACACCCATTGATCTAGCAAATCAAGAATAACCAGTCTCTTTCAATCAAATTGATTGGTAACCAACATGATTTCCTTCGAGAGATTCACCTATACAAACCCAACCCCAATCAATAATATACTTTCACATGTACATAATCAAATACAAACCTTTGGAGTCTTATAGACAACATATGTTGCTTCTCAAATTTCCATAGTAGGAATATAAATCTGAATCTTTGAAAGAAGATTCCTTGATCATATTTTTTCCTTCCTACTTCTCATGCAACAACATATCCCCCTAAATTCATTCTTCAATTAATACCAAGTTGTGCCCTCCCTTTCAACTAGGAAGCACCTCTTTATCTGGACTCCCTCTTAATCTTAGAGAGATCTCTTTTATTCATGGTTCCTTCAGGATATCAAATTCTTCTTTTCGACATCAGAGAATCTTTCGTGGCTTCCAACCATTTCATCAGAGTTATCATAATCCCTATCATGCTTATCACATCAATGAGCATCTTCACCAAGTTGAAGATTGTGTACCCGCACAACTTCAATAGAAAGTACAACCAAATCTACAGAAGCATGATGTTACCCATATCAAAATCACAATAACATTTCAACTTTATTCATATAAGATACCCATACTCAATTACAAACAAGAGACATATACTCTTCAACATCTTTCTAGGGACTTTATACACCCTAGACTACTTCATAACAACAATCATTCCATCTAGGGTTTCAACGTGTCTTCCAAAGGTATGACATACCTTAATACAACATATAGAAAACCCTAGAAACAATTCACACAAATATAGATCTAAAATATCTAAAAATCTTTCAAAGTACATTTGTTAGACTTCACACTAGGGATTCATACAAATCCTAGATTTCATATCATAGAATCAATCAAATTCAATCACAACTTAGTCATTAACATAACCAACTTCCACTAGGGTTAGTTCCAACCCCTAGATTTTCCAATCAGTGGTCAATCAGTCACTAACATGACCAACTACTACTAGGGTTAGTTGCAAACCCTAGATTTCTGAGCAATCATCAAACTCAACCAAAAGTTCAAATTTCAACAATCTCTTCAAAAATCACAATTTATCATATAGTCAATATTCATTAGATATTTCTACTTTGACTAATGTTTAATTCCAAAACCTTAGAATTCCATTTTCATAATCTCAATCAATCATTATATAAATAGATCTCATATCGTTACATTTCACACTAGACAATGTCACTACTAGGATTTAACTGCTAAACCCTAGATTTTTAGATTCAACAATCACCTAATAGATTTTAGATTGTTATATCACACATACTAGACAATTTTTTAACTTCACTAGGGTTTAGCTATTACACCCTAGATTTTCAGATATCATCATCCTAGACTTTTAGACAAGGACTTCTATTAAATCTTAAAACTCATGACCATCAATGACTAGGTCAACACATATCTAGGAATTCATAACCATACATAAGCATATCATATGTCCAACAAAATTAATACATCTCACCTAGACCAAGCTAGGGTTTCAATCAAAAGAACATATCTATACATGCTTAGACTTCATCATCATGCAAATACATTTCATGTCATGTGTTAGTCAAACCCAACTTCACAACAATATCAAATAAGAGTTAGACACACAATCATTTTGACTACACTAGGCTTTCATTAGACAAACACACACATACCAAAGAAAACATTTTTTAAGACAATGTAAGGGTCTTGCTCACACATTTCACCAAACCCCAATGAGCTAGGCTTCCAATGTAGAATCACTCATTCCACCAAACGCTAATGAGTTAGGGTTCCAATGTAGAACACAACAAACCCAACATTACCAAAGCTTCAACGTTTTGGGGATTTTATACCTTATCACTCAACCCTAACAAGTTAGGATTTCCTGATCATACAAAGATCCCAAACAAGACATCATCAATAAAACTTCAACTAGAATTTGACAATATCCCTAAGCATTTTAGGGTTTCAGACATTCACACTAGCAAACCCTTTGGTTAGGGTTTTCCATAATCTATCTAGGGTTATACATAGTTAATCAAGAATATCAGTGGGGTGGGTTGATTTTTCAAGAGATGAATCACCCAAACAAGAATCACTAAGATTCAATACAACTATTCATAACAAAGTTAGTAATAGATCATAAAATGAATAATCCTTTCAATCAATGTATTCAAAGCATACCTTTGTTTCTTGACTAACCTTGTCTTGGGAGATCCTCCTTGTTGTAGATGTTTTCCTAGTCAAGACGGTTGAGGGAGAAATATCATTAATATTTAATATAATCAAAACTAAATGAGTACATGAACCCAAAACTGAAAAGACATGAGATACTTATCTTTGAGAGTTTTTGGGAGCTCCCTCCAAAGCTTGAGGGAAACCTATAAATTTAAAGCAATACAAAAATGTCTTTTCCAAAGATATCTTAAAAACCTATAAATTCTAAAACATATAAAACAAGTTATGTAAATAAATTGAATTAATAGTTTAAGTCCCTAATGTCAAATTCTTCAAGATTGACTTTCTTTGAGTCTCCTTATTCCTTGGATTCTCGGGACAATCACTCTTGTAGTGACCTTTATTATGACATTGATAACATTCTATCTTAGGCATGTCAACTTTCTTCCTTGGTCCCTTCAATCTATTTCCTTTATGATGAGCAACATAAGCATTTGATACTTCTCTAGGATTAACAACCATTGAGATCCTTAATTCTTCTTGAATACATGCAGTCCAAAATTCTTTAATGGTGGGAGCTACCTTCCAACTGTTGAGACATGAAGCAAATGCACCCTAAGAGGGTAGAAATCCTAATATAGAAGTGATCACCTATTCTTTTTCTGGAACAATCTTATCGATGGCCAAAAGATCATCCCTGAGTGTAGCTATCTTCACAAATAAGGTTGCAACAATATCTTCTTTAGTCATTTTCATATTCCTCAGCTCATTCTTCAAACTTGCTACTTGACCAATGTTCTTACTAGTGAACAACTTTGACAAGGCTTCATACATTTCCTGAGCATGATCGATGTTAGCTATGAATGGGACAAGATTTTATTTTATCCATTCTACCATTAGAGTCATAGCCACCAATTCTAAATCCATGATTTTCGCTTTGTCGACATCACTGTATTCTTCTGTAAGCTTCTTTACATTTCCTTTTACTAAATCCAACACCTTGTTCTTCTCGAGGATTAGGTCAATCGTCTTCTTCCTGGATCTAAAGTTGGATTCTCCTTCAAGTTTGTTCTCACCTTTAATTGAGTTATACATCTTCCTTGAATATAATAGACTCCTTCCATGAGCTAGTGCCTATGAATGGATCTGGGTTTTTCTTCTTTCCTCACCAAAGCTCTTATACCATATTAGAAAATTAGAAAGGTAGTAAATATTTTCTTGATCTTGATAATTACTTGTTATTTTTCTTATTATTACGATTCTTTATATCTTCTTTCTTTAGTTCATCAAGGAATTACCAAAAGAAGCAACACATAAAACAATGAACATAAGATGTAGGGACATGCCAGGGAAACACCCCTTGAGGGGAAAACCAAGTCAAAGTACTTCTTCCTTTCAATAGTATTATTTGAGACTCTCTACCCTATACCAAGACCAAACTTTCTCTCCACACCCAGTAAACCTCTAGAAGATTGACCTCTTCCCGATGACTTCGACTATGCAACAACTTGCGGTAGCTAACAACTTCCAGCAACAATCCAACTTGGAAGACTTCGATCTCCTAATCTAGAGCATGAAATAGAGAGAGAACACCACCAAAATTTCGATTTTCGTTGACTCCTAAGTCTCATCCAAACTCACATTTACTTTGGTTTCCCAACAACAAACCTTCCCAGCTACCCATTTTGAACTTCTACCCAGTAGAGAGAATTCAAACTTGATGAGAAGTGATGCTCCAAATGAATTCAATGTCCTTCCTTTATAGGCTTTTTGTGGGGTCGAATAGGGTCTTATGCTCACTTGATATTCCCCTAGGCCGAAATGGTGTGGAGGTTCCATAATTCATATTTGACTCAATACTTAACATTTTTACATGATTCAAAAGCGCAAGAACGGTCTCTTTAAATTTACAATAATTCTATAGACCCAGAATAAATCCTAGAAGTAATCAATGGGAAATTTGACGTAAAACATGGTGACCCAAGAATGAAACCCATGCTTTAATAAGTAATAATAATAATAATAATAATAATTATTATTATTATTATTATTATTTTCTTTATTCTTTTGACAAGTACATTACATAATGACTCAAGTACATTATTGAAGATTGAACATAGTTACTTTTTCCAACAAAGGGAAATCTACTTTTATTGAAGAAGGGATTTTCATTTGGAAGAAGATCATCCAAAAGGGCACTAATACATCTTCGTCAACCACCACCAAAGGGATCAGGTTGAAGATTTTATCTTCACTTGACAAGTAAGTACATTTTCTTCTATAATCTAATCTAGTAAAATGAATTCATTTTGCAAGGAGATCTATAAGTTAGTTGGGTCATCAAACATACTTGCATGGAAAAGAAGGGTAGAAATAATCCTCAAATAAAAATGAAGCGATTGATAATATCAATGGAAAAATTCTCCAAACCATCTGAAGGTCAAGTACTAACTAAATACTTGGAAAATGATCTAAGGGCTCAAGAGATTCTTATGGAGTCCGTATAGCAGGATTAGGGACATCAAAAAAGATATATGATAAGCTCATAGAACTATTCTCTGAAGATGCGATAAGAAAGGTCATATCACTTAGATCTGATCTACACAAATTGAAGGTATCAAAATATAAAAGGTTATCTTCATAAGATCTCAATTGCAAGATCTGGGAGAGATGATTTCAGATAAGGAAGTGATATCTTTTGTTCTAAATGTGTTAACCGATGAACAAGGTAACAACTGCCTATGAGGATAGGAAAGCTATTCCATTCAACAAATTGTGGTTTCTATGCAAGATAAAGAAGACAGGTTGAGGAAAAAAAGTGCTCAAACATTTGTTGGAAAGAAAGAAGAACATAGCTAAGATTGAATCCTATGCGCAAGGTTTTCTTAAGCTCAAGAAGGGAAATAACAAGAAAGATAGAGAAGAATCCCATATCACCAAATAAGTGAAGGAAGTCCAAGGAAGAAGAAAAACATTAAAAGTAAGAGCTCGAGACATCACCATAGGAAACATGAAGGATGTCTAGAACACAATCTATGACAGTCTACTATGAAAGATATAGCTCTTGGTGACATCATTAAAATCTCAAGTGATACTTATGGGAAAAAGGAAGAAATCATCCAGTACAAGTCTCATCATACATCAACCAAAAGGAAACATCTACTGGATAGGGATATGCAAGGTCCTCAAGATTATCTAATTGAATCCTCATTGGAAGGTTCATCAATCTAGAGAGGAAGCAAGTGTTTCATCAAGAACTCAAACTTGTGGAATCCATGGGATGCTATTATGATGACATAAGAGATGAAGCAGATCAAGGGGTTGAAGCTATTTTAAATCAAGGAAGTTGTTGAAAGAAGCCTAGATGACCTAAAGGTAAATGAAGTATGTATGCTTGTATTCAATACTATAAAGTCATGTCGTATGGTTGTACGTAACATGGATCATTTCTCTAACTTGAGAAGCATGATCAAAGGAAAAGAATCTCCTCCTATGAAAGGATGCAGGAAGGCATGGGTCACACTAGATAGAATCAACATAATATGTCCTCATATGGAACATGAGGTGATTGACAGTAATTGGGAGAACTATGATTGGAATTTCTTGGGAATATCATGTGTAAAGAAAGAAAGGAAGAGATCGTATACTATGAAACCGTGGAAGAAGGCATTCAACATCCAATAACTAAAGGATTTGACTATGATATCTCCTATAAATATATGAAGACTCTGATGGAAGTATGGAAAATATAAAGAACCTTGAAAATATATATATCTTTAGGAGATGTGTCAACATATATGTAGGATGTTGATGCCAATAGGAAGATGACATGATGAAATAACATCACAAAGGTAATTTTGATTTAAGTGTTCATTTCTTATTTTTGAACAAATATTTGGATGGGCTTATGCAGGACTGCCAAAGGAAGAACTATGAATATCTACCCAAAGGACCATGTAGAAGGATGTAAGATCCTTCTGAAGAAGATACTATGAAGAAGACAACATGACATGAAGCAAGGCCAGATGTAGACCGATGGGTCACTTTATGATGAAAGGAATGGTGACATGACTAACTCATGGATGAAAGTGATGGACGGTCTTTACCATATGAAGAAGTCCCAAAAGATGAAGACTCCATAACGAAGAAAAAATCATGACATTGAACGTAGGAGCTCTTCAAGCAGTTGGTTGTCTTTTCATCTCCACCTAAGGAGCTATTATAGGTCCCTAATTAAGAGGGAGTTTGGAAAAAAGTTTCTTACTTGGAAGAAACTTCGAAATTCCTAAGCCAAGAGGGAGCTTAGGTACATTCCTTCCATAGGAATGAGTACATTTCATTATTGGAATATATATGCCCTCCTTAATTAAGAGGGTGAGATAGACACATCATTCTTGTCTTCCCTTGGAAGAACGAATGGAGGATTGGGTAAAAATCTGGCATTCAATGCTCTTTGAGGATGAGATAGGGCATCCAAGATAAGAGTAGTCATAGAGGACCAATATTTTTTAAGGACTGGGAATCAAAGATAAGAATAGTCCTGATGGAACACACCCTGGGAACCTGGGTGGGGTATGTTCCAGGAGAGACAATGATAAGGGTGTCTATGAATCACTGGTCTCACCAACATTGAGCTCAAATATTGTGGAGATATAGAGTTGTTAGTCAAGGCCATTCTATGTGACAATGGTGGTTTATATGATGATATACATATGGGTTACCAATCTGATTCTTCTTATGAGAAATTCTTCAGATTGAGAATGAACAAGTACCATTATGAATACCTCCCTAGTTAAGAGGGAGTGTTGAAAAGTGTACCTAGGTTCGATCTTCATAATGACATGTAATTGTGATTTTTGTAAATGATGAAAAGGAGAAAAATAAAATTATTATTGTAATGTTTGCTTCATGGGTTTCTTGAGCAAGAGATTTTATTTTTAGATGGCTCCCATTGAGAGCCTTTAGCATTTGTCATTAAGGTAAAAAAGAGCCAATTTCATGTATGAAGAACCCTTCTTGGGAATATTACAAATGTATATGAGTCTATAGAATTGTCTAGAAGCCCTCCAAAGACAAGCACAAGTTCTCCTCTTCAAAGTCGGCCTCAAAGTGAAGTAGAGGACTCATGTCGGCTCACCTAATTAGAGACACATCCCTTCATAAGGCCGTGTCGGCTTATATTCATAGGAAACTACTATAAATAAGAACCTCAACCTATTCCACGGAGACAAAAGTTTGGATTAGCTTTGAGATTCAGATGACTATTTCAGAGAGGAAGAGAAACACAGTTCGGTAAGGAGACTACAATTCGGTGAAGAGTCAAGGAGTTTGGTTTATCTTTGTAATTCAGATCCTAATTATAGTGAAAAGCATTTCAGAAAGGGAACTCAGATAGGTGATCTTATCTTCAGTGCTACTACAACAAGAGTTTGCAGTATACACACAGTAATGAATTCTCACCACAGTGATACAATCTCGGTGGAATCTTAGTAAAGGTATCGGTGCTATCTTAAAGGAAATATATTAGTACTATCTCAGGAAAAAGGTCTCGGTGCTAGCTCAGGAAGAAGTCTTGGTGCACCACCAAAGGAATCAATGTTATCACATGGGAAAAAGGACTCAATGCCATCATAGAAGTAATGTCTCGGTAATATGACAGCGGGGAGGTATCATAGTAAAGGAGATCTTGATGTGAAGACAATGATAATATCTTTGTGCTGACAATGTCTCGATGCTAAGAAGGTCAATGTGGAAGAGGAGTCAAAAAGGTTGACTTTCAAGAGAACTTGTGTCTTGGTCTTGGAGTGGAAAATAGGTCAAGGGTCTTGGTCTTGGTATTCGTTAATTGGAATCTCTATAAGAATAATTTTGTGTGGGTTTTCCTCTCAAATATTGAGAAGTTTTGGCCATAGCTCATAGCTTGCATCCTGTGTTTCTTGTCAATTTATGTTCATGCATTGGTAGCTGTTTGATGAAGAAGAACACTAATAACTTAAGTAAAGAAGATCCTAATCTAAAGTTGTAAAAAACAGTCACAAGTAGTTACTAATTAAAGATAAATCACCTAACTATTGATGCCCTAGATTTCTCAACATGTTTGACTTCCTCTATGGTGTTCACTCAACCAAACCACAATGGAGGCTAAAAAACTCTAGGTGTGTGTTTTTATTGGTAAAAGAACCTCTTGGCTTGTGGGGGGGTGAATTGGAAGGAAGCCTAGGGGTGACTTGGTCTTATAGAAGGCTATTTGACTTCTTTTAAATAAATAAATAAAAACTTTTCCTTTTTCTTACAAAGAGTCCCAATGGGCTTTGAATCAAAATTAATATTTTGACTTAACAAAAACCTTGAAGCATGAAGAACATGCTTGACCTATACTTGAGCATGAAACCCATGCTTAAGTAAAATATTTTTTCTTTCTTCTTTTGTTATATTAGAAATAAAAATGACACGAGTACAAAGACAATTATGAAAACCAAACCTAGTTACTTTTCCAATATCAAGAAGATTATAGAAGTTCCAAAATATTTTTATGAACAAGGGTTGGGGAAGTGAAAACCCTACCCCTAGATGGCTTCAAAATATGTTAAAAGTTGTGCTACTAAGAGGATAAATGATCCATTTTTAGCATTTTATCTTGTTTCATAGCGAAGCATGAGATCTAAGAGTGGTATTTTGTGAACATAATAAAGGAGAATGATTTTGTAGCAACTGTGTAGGCCACAATATCAAAATGTATCTCTAGTGTGAGTTCCCATTCTTTTGTATGTGCATTTTACAACTGAAGAAAATAGAGTAGAGCATAAATATCACCTTATACTTGGGTTTTCTCCCATCTTAGGTTTCCCAATATAAATATTGTGCTCCTTTATATGGATGGTTTTTTTTTTTTGGGGTTGTGGTTCACAGACACCTTGGTCAAGGGGTGGTCGCTACATCCACGGAAAAATCTGAGCTGATCAACCCCGAAGGGAATCTAGCCCCGCGGCCCACTAGCAAGGCCTAACCCCAAGGGCTTCGGGCAGAATGGACCCTGTGACCTCTTGAACGACGAGGCACTAATTTTGACCAACTGAGCTAACCCTTGGGGCTTCCTTTATATGGATGGTATATACTTGTGCGTACCTATTATTTAATTTTCTATATTTTGTTTTTTTCATAAAATTCAAGAAAATCTTGTAACTAATTAATTTTCAATCTAAGAAAAAAATAATTTTCATAGTCTAATATTTCATATTATTATAAGATTTCTTGTGACAAATTGTTCGAGTGGAATACCTATGATAGTTTATAGATCACATTGAAATGATCAATAAGTAAAAATATTATCTTTTGATGAGGTGGAAGATGATTTAATAATGGAATTTACTTAAATATTTCTTTTTCATCAACATGTTTTTCATTAATCCTAAAGATTGTAGCATCAATGATTGGAGGTGATTGATAGCGAAATTCGAAAAAAGAATAAAAGTTAAGGTGTGACTAGTGTTGGTCTAGAGGTGGAAGGTTAGTCTTGGTTAAATTTGTACTGAAGGCAATTCAAGAGTATGAGGGAAAATCAAAAGGATCAATTTCAAATTTATGTGGCTAGGCGAAAGGGAGAGTGAAGGCATTTCATATATTAAGTTGCAATATATAGAAAAACCCAATCATGTTGTAGGATGTGGCCTCAAAAACACCTCTTTGGGAAGGTTCTTGAAGCCAAATGTTTGTGGAAGTTAAAATCCTAGAAGAGGATGTGGATTTAGATAAAAATAAAAATATATAGAAATTGATTCACTAGAACATTGGATTAAGAAGCCAAATTAATATATTCACAATGCTTTCACTTTATGGAAGCCATAATCTTGAATTCATATTTATTGATCTCCGACACTCAAAATCTAGCACTTTTCATGGTTGAATTTTCCCTAATAGGGCTGATGCCATCCACCCAAAGTAATTTTTACCCTAGAAAAACAATAACCTTGGTTAGGGCTTCAACTTGGGGCTTAATTTGAAGGTTTTCCTTTTCCTTTTTGTTGATTATATCATTTCAAAACATTTTTTGGTACTTATATGCCTAGGCATTGTTTTGTTGATCTATATCTAAAGACTTTAGGACACAAGTGTGTCTTTTAGGGCTTTGTATACGGTACATTGCTCCTCCACATAAAGTATTATTCCCTTGTCCATTGAATAAGTAAATTTACCTAGCCTTTCACTCACATTGCCTTGAGCCATCTAGATTAGAGTATCCTTTAGGTGAAAATTAGGAAACCTCTCGTGTGGTGTAATTCCACTATAGAGAAATAGGAGGATTGTTGAGGTGACAATGGAAATCCACCTCATTGTTGCAACTAGGTCCGGCCTTTGCCTTGTGAAGCCTCTTACAATATCTGCTAGATTTTGAGGCAACAAATCCTAAGGGAAGATGTGAAGACATTGTGATTAAGTTTATATGAAGACAACACGATATGTCCTTGATTATATAGGGGAGCATTTATAGGGTATGAGGTGTCATGCATATGGTCATTTGGGTATAGACTGCTCTTTGAAGTTGAAGAAGAAAATAAGGAGGGATAAAATCTCAATTAACTTAGTGCAACAAAATGAAGGATCTTTAGATACATAACATCTTGTCGTGGAGAAAGGAAATATGGTAAAACGTTGTAAGAGAATGACAAGCTTTGTGTATATATAGAAAATGGAATTAGATAAAAAAGGTGATATGGGAGACGCCAAAAGGGAATCTTTGGTCATGGATGTGTCAAATGATGATAGTGAACATGCATACATGTGTTTTTAAGGAAAGGAAGCAATGTCTGTCCTATACATCCATGGGAGTGATTCGAGTAAGTCCATTAGGCCTATTCCTTCTCCTTTAATTCCTAAAAATTCATATAAAAGTATAAAATGTGAAGCAAGCCCAGAATTATGTAATCATGGGGCTTAATCTCCTTTGAATTTAAACTTTGGGAATTTTGTTAATTTGGAGGGTTCATTTTCCAATTGTTTGCTAGGTGTATCCAAGGGTAGATAGATAGTAAAGCAAAGAAGATGATTCACCAAGGAAAACAAAAAAATGCTCTTAGATTTCATACCCCACATGTTGGTTTACCATGATCATTATGACATTCAATGTGAGAGGGTTGGGCAACCCTTCGAGGAAATTTACCCCTTGGAAGCTTGTGGATATACATAAGCCAATTTTGTTACAAGAAACAATGGGGACAAGGGGGTTATCCAAATTTATGAAATATTGGAATTTCCTTTCTATCAATTAATCCTATAGGTAGGTCAGTGGGTTGATCATAGGTTCTAGAAACAACATGATGAGACTAATAAACATTGTGGTTATCAGGAATCGAAGTTGAACTTAACTAATTGGAGTTGGGGGAAGTCTTATTTGTGGTGAATGTCTATGGACCCTATGAAAATATGGTAGATTATTGGGAGGGTTTATTCATGAAAAATCACTCAACATGGAGAAAATTGCTATCTTAGGTGGGAATTTAAATTTAGCCTTAAGTAACACTCAAATTTGGGCAAGTGTTGCAAGGGTTGATCCTTGAGTGGTTTTTTTCCTTAATAAGTGAGAGAAAATTTGATGGATTTTTGTAGAACATATCAACATGACTCCTACATAGAGGAATGAGAGGATGGAGGAAGATCAAGTTACAAAAATATAAGATCATTTTCTCATTTCAAAGGTATAGGTGCAAGACAAATCTATTATCAAGTAGTGGATTGAACTTGGAGGGGTTTTAGATCATATGCCCATTCTCTTTCAATATGCAAAGCAAGACTCAGAGTCCTCAAGTGTCTTTAAGTTCCATCATTCTAGGTTGGAGGATGAGGATTTTATTAACTTGATAAAGAAAGAGTGGAAACGTTAGGATGCTTCAAACATCAAATCTATCAAAAGGGTGGTGTCTTCATGGTCTCATTATAAATTAATAAAGGATGAACAAGAGTTGATTTCAATAGAGTTCTAAATTATCGAACTCCAAGATGGTTTAGAGGGGAACTTCAAAGAAAATTTGAAGGTGTTAGAGTAGGAAAAACAAGAAAATTATAAAAAATAAAGAGGTTTGTGGGAGGCTAAACAACAGAGCTTTATGTCTTTCCAAAGGTGATGAGACCCACAATATTTTCATAATTTGCAAATTCTAGGAAAAATAAGGATAATATTAACCTTGGGTTGGGTTTGGAGTATTTAGTTTAGATTGATAAAGGATGATAGAGTAAAAACAAAGTAAACTATCAAATGGGAACTATACCGAGTACCCATTTTTTTGAGGTAACAAAAAAACATCCAATTTTGAAAAGTGCTTATTCAGAATACACTTTTTTTTAACATATTTTTGACAGTTTAAAGTTTCTTATGTATCAAGTTTGAGCATTTTCTTTTAAATGCTAGTGATTTTCATGATGATTTTGGAAAGTGTTGATGTGACGTCAACCCTCTTTTTTAAAGGGCTTATTTTTGGCACTTTAAATTTTTTGATATAATTAAGTATAGATAATTTTTTTAAAATGTTGGTGATTTTCAAGCGGGCTCATGCAGACTTTCAAAAGCAACACCTTTTTTTAAGGCATATTTTTGACACCTAATTTTTTTGTATGTCCTTACTATGCACACATTTTTTTAAAAATGTTGATTATTTAATCATTTTTCAAGTTGTCTTATTCCTCATCTTGTTTTTCATCCAAAGATGTTTATTTTTTAAGGGTTTTCTGAACTTGTGGTTTTTGTTTTTTTTATCATGAAATTTTTAATTTTTTTTACAATTAATATTTTGAGGTTTGATTTTTTTATATATTTATATATGGTTAATTAATACTCGCATACATAGACAAAAAAATATACATTTTACATATAGATATATTAAAAAAACAACATATTTCAAAGACCTCTTTCGCTAAAAATAACATGCTAAATAAAATATTTTTATGAAAAAATTGAATAAAAAAAGTTGGAAAAATAACAAATTTTATGAATTTTATATCCAAAAATGATGAAATTTGAATTTTTTTTTTCCAAAAAAAATTTATATAATATAAATAATAAAATTAAATTAAATTAAAAAAAAAAAAAAAAAAAAAAAAAAAAAAAAGCAGTTAAAAAAAATTATGTTTCGCTCACTGATTTTAGGAATCACCTCTAGCTTTGGCCTAGCAACCTTGAAATCATTATAATAATAATAAATAAAAAATTTACATTAAAAAAAGCATTAAAATACAATTTAAAAAACATAAAAACGAGTTTGCCCTGTTGACTTATTCCGAGAATCGACCACCTAGGCCCATCCGCCCAAGGGCCCACAAACCAGGCTGAGAGCGGTTGTCACACAACCCCTCTTGACCTGGCCTGTGGCCCCTTGGGCAGTTGGGTTTGGCGTGGCCGATTTCAGGAATCAACCTAGCCAAGCCCAGTCACTCGAGGGGTTTGGACCAAGCCAGGCAAGGCTGTTACGCAGCCTCCACCTTGCCTGGCCATGACCCCTTGGTCGGCTGGGCTTGGCCAAGATGATTTCGGGAATTGGCATGGTCAGGCTCAATCGCCCAAGGGGTCGTGGCCAAGAAAGGCTCAACAGCCCGAGGGGTCATGGAATCAATTCAACATTTCCCAAGTCAAAGATGGTCAATCTGCTTCAAGTCAAGATTTTAATCCCACAACTATAGGTTTGCAACTCGTCCTTCAATCTTGCAACTACAGTTCGGAAACTCATCCTTCAAACTTCGACCTTATTTTCCCACAAAAACTTGCATATATTTGTTCTGAAACTCTCATATCACTGTCTCAGAAACTCGTATATGGTCATAGAACTTAATGAAATTTTTTTGTGGAGGATTCATGCCTATAAATAGTTGTTTGCCACTATGAATGGTTATGATTGTTTAGCACGATGACTTAACCAACAAGAGGGCTGACTTGGCTTATGGAAGAATATTTGACTTCTTTTAAATAAATAAATAAATAAATCTTTTCCTTTTTCTTACTAAGACTCCCAATGGAATCTGACTCAAAATTAATCTTTTGACTTAACAAAACCTAAAAGCACGAAGAACATGCTTGACCTAGATTTAAGAATGAAACCCATGCTTAAATAAAATATTTTTTCTTTCTTATTTTTCTATATCAGAAATACATAATGAAATGAGTACAAAGACAATTATGAAGACCGAACCTAGTTACTTTTCCAACACTCCCTCTTAACTAGGGAGGTATTCATAATGACTCAATAGGTCCATCTCAAGTTGAAATATTCTCATAAGAAGGAATCTAGATTGATAAGCATCAAAGTGTCATCATAGCCAACATTGTCACATTACCAAGGTCTTGACAGATACACTCTATTTCTCACAAGATCATAGCACAATGTTGGGAGGCATTCCATAGGACAACACACCGCATCATCATGGTACATACACCACCTAGGATACCCAGAGTATATCTACCACTAGACCATTTTTATCCAAGTCCATGTGACTTATGATCTCTATCATGATCCATCACATTACATGAATCAAGAATGTCTTGTCCAAGATGCTTATCGAATCCATCATTCTCCTTATCCATGATGCATGCACTAGAATTATGGTTGTTAGTCCTGGCCTAGTACATGACACAGGGAGAGTAAGTGTCCAATATTACTGCTTCACAACCTGAGAGGAGAAATTCATGCTCACTCCCTCTCAAACATGGATAAATTATCAACAAGCCTCAACTTGTGTTATAAGTACTCATACTTCTCTTACATCATCTACTATTAATTGTAGCTTTCCTCTCTTACCACTTAAGACTGCTAATTGCCAAGGTGCCAACTCTAGGTACCATATAGCATACTAATATGAAATGGAGTAGATTAGTAATGTTTTGCTAATTCCCCATTCATAGTAAAACCCAAGATTCTTATCATTTGCTTATTAAGTGCTTAAGGATTAATATTTTTTCTTAATTAACTGATTCCCATGAGAGTTTCTTATGTAAATGTTAGAAACAATTTAACATAAAAACATATGATGAACAACAATAAAATAGCAACAGAGAACATCAAAATACAACACACAACAAGCACATGACAAAGGAGTTCACCCCTCCTGGGCGACGTCTCCTTGGTCCATCTTCTAATGGCCTGGGCCTCTCCATTATGCTCAAATTACAACAAAAGTGTGTTTACAATGCTGAGATGCCTATGAAACCTGTCTCAATGTGTTTAGAATACCCAAAAAATGGCTATCTAGCCTCTTTTTGCATCCAATTTGGATAAGAACTGGAGAAATTATGACTTATCCTAGTTCTCCCACTATTTGTTCCACAAAATACTCCAAAACCAACATAATCCCACAAATTCGCTCCAAAATCTGCTAACTGAGCGAGAATTTGGCTGCACCGAGAGCCATAACCTATCGGCCATATTGCAAATTGAAATCAATGGAGTCCTGCGGTCTTATGGATTGTGAACTAGGCATGCGATATGCGATTGTGATACGATGGACCTACCAAGAGTATTAAACTTAACATATAAATTATCACATCCAGGAACCCAATTGCAAATCGCAATCGACGTTTTCCCTTGGCAGATATCAAAGTCCATACAACTGCGATATCAGCGGACCCGTCGGGCTATGAAATATAGTGTATAACATATCGCATCTGGGGACCTTTCGCAATCGGAAGAGTACTGAGGGTAACATAACTATTAGTGGGGTTTTGGTGCAATATGCCATTGCGATTATCGCAAATCGCAACCCAACCTACCTGGGGCCGATTTCTGTAATACCTTCCAGCTGCAATATGCAATTGCGATCAGATCACATCGCAACCTTTCTGTGCCAGGGCCAATTCTTAACCTATATCATCTATTTTCCCCCGATATGTGACATGTGGGACCCAGTGGCAACCTACCACTTGGCACTTCCCCATTCACTGGGACCTTTTCCATGTCATCCAATCCTGCCACGTGTCTAAGTCAAACCTGAACTTTGACTTGCTCTAACTTCTGCATATGAGCTTGGATTTGAGTGTCGTTTGCACCATTGGATTAAGAATGATGAGCTCTTAGATTTGAAGCTGAGTTTGAGAAAATTCTGACACTTTGATTTGTGAGTATAAACTTGAGTTCCTAATCACTCCTCCCCACTTGAAGCCTTTTGGATCCCAAAATATTTTATTCAGTTATTGAATAGATGAGGGTATTGTTCCCTCACCTTCCCCTCTTCAATCCATTTTTCCTTTGATGGATTTGTAACTTTGAGGCCCACTCGAAGATAATCAAAATTTCCCCTCTTTGATGACCTTGTTCTTCTATCAAGTATGGTGTCTTGTTGAAGCTCATCAAGAAATTCTGAAGAAAAATATTCAATTGATTGAATCTGTACACTTTCTCCTTGATCTTCAATGAAAGGAGGCTCATACAATCTCAAATTTTCAACATTAACAACGAAATAAATTTGCAATATGAAGGCAAATCAAGCTTCAAAGCATTATTACTGTTGTAGCTTATATTGGGTTTAAGCTTATTATTCATTTTTATCACAACATGTGGCCTAAATCATTAAGGGGGTTCAACCTCAATGAAGCCCTTTATATTCTCTAACCCACAAAGTCAAAAATAAAAGTATTTTGCTTGTGGTAATTACATATCAAAAATATATGAAAACACATTATATAATAATATATATAATCAGAAGAAGAGAGAGAGAAATAATATATATATATATATCGAATTAAAAAAGAAACAAGTATTAAAGTGTTAAGGCCAAACACGAAAGGTATATACATCATGGTTTAAAGTCCATCGGCTGTCGCACCACAGAGCTAAGGACTTGGGTCCGCCGATTGCGATTTGCAATGTCAGACCCGAAACACATATATACTATATTGTAAAGTGTCGGCAGGTCCGCATTAACATAGCGTGCCTTTATATATATATATATATATATGGGTTCCATCGATTGCAATTGCGATAGGCCAGACCCGATATTTTATATATCATGTATTATATTTTTGGTAGGTCCACTAATCGTAGTCTATTAAGGTTTTGGGTTAATACCCCAATTGAAAGTGCTAATTGCGATTGCGATGGGTTAAAAACCCGATGCATTATTAAATATAGATCAATGTATAATCAAGTCCGCAAGGCGTACGAAAAGGCGTATTTTAAGCTAAAAGGCAGAATTTTGGGCGGATGCAAAGGGGTAAGCGGTTTTTAGTGGAGCTCACCCAATTCCATTTGTTGTTCGACACGTAGTAGCTGGATGGAGAGAGAAAACCACCCATTTCGGGTGTGTATTCTCTGAGATTATGTCCCATCCAAAATCTTTGTGGACCATCTGATTTGCTAAACGCAGATCTACGGTGGGGATCCATCGCGGGAAAGGTATGCCTCAATAGTTGTGCGGATCGTATTAAAAGCGGGAAAAAAATGCTTTATGGATAATAGAAAATCTTGGACTTTGGTTCCAGGCTTTGTTACCTGGAATGTTTGGAAAGAGCGCAATAGTCAGATCTTCAAGAACAAAGCAAGCAAGCCCCATCACATAATTGACCAAATTTTAAGGCAGCTCAAAGACAGAGTCAGTAGCTTGTTGAGGTCACTTTCTAAGGACCCTCCTTTGCCCCAAGATGCGATCATTCTACTTCATTGGGTCTCCAGTCTACAAGCCCACAGGGCATAATCAAGGGTGTGAGCCAAACAAATGCATATATAAATATTTGCAAGCCTCCTCCACATGTTTTCTTAAAGGTCAATATAGATAGAGCTTCTAAGGGCAACCCAAGGTTAGCTAGTTTTGGGGGTGCTATATGAGATGAACAGGGTCAAATAAAGAAGATCTTTAATGGCCACTTGGGGAAGGCCACTAATAACATGGTGGAACTCATGGCCCTAGAGCAATGCTTGGAAATCTTGGTGGATTCATATTCACATAATGTTATCATTGAAGCAAATTCGAAATTGATTATTAGAGCGGCCAAGAAAATATGTAATGGCACATCACCGGACAAAGTGTTAAAACATTGGAGGCTATCGCAGGTCTTTCACCATATCTACACCCACCTGCAAACCTTAAAAACTGTAAGCTTTGTCCTTGTGAAAAGAAAAGCTAACATGTTAGCTGATCATTTGGAGAATGAAGGAGTGACTAATAAGGAAAGGGACGCTCGGCACGTTTGGGAGTTGTTACCCCCAGGTAAACTGCTAAAGGACTATCTCTGTCAGGCTGCCAAAGATAGGGAGCAATGGATTGACAAGATGGATTGAAGAGGATCAGGAGGTAGGCAGGAGGATAGGGAAGCCTAAAATGTATGCTTGTTTCTTGGTGGAAGAATGTGCAATTTAACTCACTTGGCGGAAGAACACGCAAATTAATTCACACGGGAATGGTTTCTCAAACCACAAGTGGTATTTTGGGCAGGGTTTGAGTGGTAACTAGTTTCTTGAGGTTGGCCTCCGATTCCTATCTTTAAGTGACATGTAGCAGCGAGGAGGAGGGAGGAAACTTCTTTTTCGACGGTTAATCCTCGTGCTACTTGTCCACCTGAAATCAGCATGGACCGTTGGATCCACGAGGGGCAGATCAATGGTGGAGGTGCGGTCGTGCGGACCTGCCATTTCTTATGGTCACGGTTGTATTATTTTTGAAATCTGACCTTATGGGTTGCAAGTCGAGTTTGTGTATTTCCTGTGTAATCCTTATTTTCCGATAGAGTGAATGGTTTTGAGTTTTAAATGTTTAAAGCCAATAACACTTTTGATAGGTTATGTGGACCATTTTTTGGTAAATGAAAGGAATTTTGGTTTACCCTATAACATATGTAATGTATTTGTTCAGTTAATAGAAAGATCCATTCTTACTTGACCAAAAAAAAGGATAATAGAAAAGCAAGGTATAAAGGATTTACACATAAGTCCAACCCTTCCATAGTTATGCGACCTAAGGGTGCATAAGTTAAGTTTTACAGTGATTATCAGGCCGATTGCGATTTGCAATGGAAGTCAACAGAGCGCTAAACAAGCGGATTTGACAGGTTTGTAAAGTAGAATTAACTCTTTTGAGTTCCGTATTAATCATAGGTTCGCGTTAATTTAAAGTGGAAAATCAGGGTTAGAGCCGAAGCTGAAGAGGAAGACAATCTGGTATGTTTCTTTGCATTTTGGCCAATCAGAATAACCATGTAAGCCCAGGATTATACAAACTAAACACATTTCATTACAGCTAAAATGAATTAAGCATCATTAGGGCATTTACAGAGGAATTCGACAATGGATCAATAGAGCAAGCCAACAGTTATCATCCCTTTCTGAATCCATTTATGTTCTTGTTATTTCATGTTCTTTGGGAGTGTCCTTTACCCTCTGTAAAATTATGTAATAGTTTTTACTTCATATAGTTAGAAAAGAAGTTAGATAGTTTGGGCAGTTTTAGAAATCAACAATTGTTCCACAATGTATAAAAAGACGAAAATTTACTAAGAAAAGGTTGGAATTTTGGAGAACCCGGAGATTAGGCCACTGTATTCCTGATATCATCGTTGATTAATGATAGAATTAGAAGTTTCCATGAGTTGTTGCATATAATTTTGTAAGCTTCTCTGTCATGTGTCATGCTATGTTTTCTTCTTTTCAAGTATAGTAATGAAGCTGCAGGTCTTTATTTGCTTATGTAGATAAAGTTAAAATTCCTTAAAAGAGTGCTCATATTCTTGAAGTCTTCACTTCCTTTCTAAGTTGTAGATAATAGTTTCTCTGAAATAGCAACATATTGTCTATGATTCAATTCTCATTTTCATAATTCTTCTAAGTGATGGATAGTAGTTTCTATGAAAGATCAACATACTATCTTTAACTTTTACTTCAAGCTTTATTCATTCATCATTTATATCTAGCAACAAATGGCATTCTGAGATGTTCTGGTCATACATGTACTAAGGGTTAAAGACCAAGTTTCCAGGTCCTTCATTTAAAGACACAACATATATTTAAGTGACAAATAAGTGACAATAAATAATATTTATTAATTTCTTAAGCACAATTTCCCTACAACTAGGAAATTGGTTTCTTAAGGAACAACAATAATTGGCGCCGCTGCCCGGGAGAGAAGATAAGAAGTTTTTTCCCTGGGTTTCAATATTTTCCTCTGGTTGTTCAGTGAGGAGGAAATATTTGGTTGTTTTGAATCAAAGCAATAACTCTGGCTTCATGAAGACCCCATACAATATCAGACACCTCGCAACAGAAGGTTCAAGCTCTTTCAGATCCTGAAAGGCTATTTTCTAGGAGGGTTAGGAAGTCTAAGATCTCAACTAGACCATTTCTTACATTGTCTACATCAGGGAGCAATTCACTTGAACATTCATCTGATAGATAATCATATTTTTCATCATCTTCATTTCAAGAGCCTAACTGTCAAGAGAAATCTTTAGAATCTGTTAATTTTCATTTATCTGCTATAATCATTCAACCTCAACCAATAGCCACATTACCACTTGTGCACATTCCATTTACCTCTCAGTCAGGTTCCACATATGTTGGTAATCAAAGTTCAATAAACATGGCAGTACCTGCATTCTTGATGAATAGATATGCACCTCTTCAATTGCCACAACCATTAAATCAAATGTCACAGGATTACCTCAAAACTCTTCCTCGTTTTCAAGGAAGATGAACAAACTGTAGAGAATCATGTGTCAGTATTTTGCAATTTTGCAACAAACAAAGACATTGAACATGTAGATCTTGCTCTAAGACTTTTTGTTCCGTCCTTGGATAGAGAAGAAAGTAAATGGTTTAAAGGACTTGCCAATAATACTATTCCTTCTTGGGAAAAGATGGAACGCTTGTTTATTTAGAGATGGGGAGAAAAAAGAGACCATGGGTATTCATTAATAGAGCTTAATGCCATAAAGAAAAAGTCTGATGAAACTGTGGTTGAATTTGTCAGAAGATTTAACAAATTCTACAATAGTCTCCCCACGGAGATTAAGCCTCCTTCTATTGGTGCAAAAATAACTTTTGCAGGGGCTTTTGAATCAAATTTTGGATTCACATTAAGGGAAAGAAGAGCTCCAACCCTTGATCAAATCCAAAAATATGCTTTAGAGATAGAAGCGAATTTGGTGGCTGCAGGAAAAGCACTAGAAACACAGCCTACCCAAACAAGGGTAAGGCAAAGATGGAATCCTATCAAAGTCGAGCATTGGAGGATACGTGTGATATAATTAAAATTTTGTCAGATAAGGTAAATAAGTTAGAGTTAGAAAATAAGAACTCTCAGAGACAAACATAGTATAACAAGAACTTTAATCCCCAATATAGAAGACAACCTTTGCAAATATTGCAAAGGGAAAGAAAAGATCAAGATCAAATTCATGCACCATTATATATAGAGGAAGGTCCTATTGAAAAACAAGAGCATCCCGAAGATAAAATTTTTACATTATATGCAGTGGATGAAGATGAACTTGGTATCCAAAAAAAAGAGTATGAATATGATGAAACTATGCCATTCATGATAAAATTGATAAATATTGCAAGCAATTCTCTGATTTTATGCAGGCTTAACTACATAAGAAATATGATTTGAGATCAAGGAAGAGATCAAGAAATCAAGAAAATGAAAGAGAGCAACAAGTTTCAACTTCCTCACCAAAGGCGACTCCACAAGAATCTCAGTCTGCAAAACAAGTGAATAAAGGAAAGTAGCAACATAATGCAAATGGCAAGACATAGATACTTCAAGGTGAGTCTTTTCAAGATCAAACTAGAAAAATTACTTTGGAAAGACTTGTTTCAATTCCTCAAGTAATCCCAGTCACGAAAAAAGCCGAAGAGGAGAATGAAAGCACTGCTAAACAGGGTCACTTGTTTAGTCTTACTAAGGAGTTGGAAAAGGTAAGAATTCAGGTTCCTCTTACAGAATTGACTAAAATACCCATTTATCAAAAGGAGATTGTTGAGTTTGTTAGTTTGAAAGAGAATGAGATTATAAATAACATTGTAAATATGCAGGAAGACAAACCAGTAGTGGTTTTTGGCCCACATGTGGAGGAAGTAGACCCTTCAATACCTCCTTTTTATATTTCCTTATTGGTCCATGACTTCCTCTTACATAATTGTATGTTTGATTCAAGGGCTTCACACAAGCTTATGCCTTTGTCAGTAATGAAGCAACTATATCTACAAGTTACCAAACCCTATAGGGACTTGTATTATTTTGATTTGAGCAAAGTTAGGTGTTTGGGGGTTATTAAGGATCTGGTAGTGTCACTAGCCCAAATTCTAGCTAGAAGCTTGGTCATGGATGTAGTAGTAGTAGATCCCTGCTAGATTTGGAATGCTTCTATCTAGGTCCTCGGGGGCTAAATTGGGTGGTGCTTTGAAACTAGATTTTACATATGTTGTTATACCAATTTTTTGTGGGAGGAGAGTAGATTTTACAGAGAAACTAGGTTTGTAAAAACAATTACAAAAAATGGAGCAAGCAATTCACCTATATATAGTCAGGAGAAGGATGATTTTGCTTGTTTCTGATAATGCAAAGCTGGCTGAAGATAATCAGAAGCAACTTGCTTCAGCCAGTGTAATTATAGAGCTACAAATTGAAGGAGTGTGGAAATGCTTCTTTGATGGAGCTTATTCCAAGGAAGGAATAGGTGATGGTTTTCTTCTAATTGCGCCTAAAGGTAATATGTTCCCTTTTTCTTTTAAATTAGAGTCTGGGGCAACAAACAATGTGGCAGAATATGAGTCCTTGATTATTGCTCTACAAACAGCTAAACAAATGGGAGTTAAGTCAATTTCTGCTTTTGGAGATTCAGAGTTGATCATTAAGCAAATAAAAGATCACTGCCAAAAAAATCACCCTAAGCTTACGGCATACAGAAATGAGGTATGGGATTTGATTAAGAACTTGTTTGAAGCTTTTAACATTCAATCCATTCCAAGAGATGAGAATAGATTGGTAGACTCATTGGTTGTGGCTACTAGTACTTTCAAGCCTCCTTTTAATCCAAGACTAAGATATGAGGTAGGGATGAGACACAAACCCTCTGTTCCTGATAATGTTAAAAACTGGCAAGCTTTTGAAGATGATCAACAGATTAAAGAACTTTTAACTATAGTTGAGGAGTTTAAGGGCATAGAAATTGACCAAAATAAAGAAGAAACAACAGAAGTTGCAGAAATCAATGGTTTAAAAGATTCAATAGCTAATCTGAAGATTTTTCAATTGAAGGATAATATTTTGCCAAAGGGACTTGTTCCTCTTGAAAGGCTTTCTAACCCCAATGTTGTCGTTGTTGACTCAGGGAAGGTTTCACAGGATAAACACATTCAGGATCACAAGATTGGAACTCAGGAAAAACTCAGAATGAATTGTTTTTTCAAGATTAACTGGCAGAATGGTTCTAGATCAGCCACTCGGATGCTAACTTGGTACCATTGGAAGATTGACTTCACCTGATGGAGATCAATCATGTGTATATGTATGAACTTGTACATAAATAAGCTCAGGTGTTGAGCATTTGGTTTTCCAGTTGCAGTTCTTCAGTTTAATCATTAGTTGATGAATAAGGGTGATGTTCCCAGTTAGAAACTGGTTTGCAGAGGTGTCATACTTCAAGATTGTCAGGTTTCAGTTGTCAAATTTCAAGGTTTTCACAGTTTTGGACTCCATGCCCAACTAAGGCTACTGATCTATGATTCTCAATACTTTGCTATCAAAGCGCAAGCATTTTATCACTGTAGATATCAGTGTGGGTTCACTGTACAAAATTTTCACACAGTTAAGTTTGGTGAAGCAATATATGACTCCATGCCCAATGGATAAGGCATTTCTCTGTGGTTCTTAGTGCTTTTGTGGCAAAAGAACTATCCCCAGTTGGAGCCAGATGTTGTGGCTTATATTGGGTTTAAGCTTATTATTCATTTTTATCACAATATGTGGCCTAAATCATTAAGGGGGTTCAATCTCAATGAAGCCCTTTATATTATCTACCCCACAAAGTCTAAAAGTAAAAGTATTTTGCTTGTGGTAATTACATATCGAAAGTATATGAAAACACATTTGAATATATATATATATTATATAATATAATATATATATATATATATTATATATAAATATATATATATATATATATATATATATATATATATAAATATAATATAATTAGATATAGATATATATATATCGCAAAACATAAATATATCAGATTTACAAAAGTATTAAAGTGTTTAAGGCCAGACCCGAAAGGTATATACATTGTGGTTTAAAGTCCCGTCGAGTCCGCCGCACCACAGAGCTAAGGACTTTGGGTTCTGCTGATTTCAATTTGCGATGGCGGACCTGAAACATATATATACTATGTTGTAAAGTGCCGGCAGGTCCGCAATAACATAGCACACCTTTATATATATGGGTTCCACCAATTGCGATTGCGATAGGCCGGACCTGATATTTTATATATCATGTATTATATTTTTAGCGGGTCCACTAATCGCAGTCTGTTAAGGTTTTGGGTTAATATCCCAATTGAAAGCGCCAATTGCGATTGCGATGGGTTACAGACTCGATGAATTATTAAATATAGATCAATGTATAATCAAGTCCGCAAGGCGTACGAAAAGGCAGATTTTAAGCTAAAAGGCAGAATTTCGGGCGGATGCAAAGGGGTAAGCGGTTTTTAGTGGAGCTCACCTGATTCCACTTATTGTTTGACATGTAGCAGTTGGGTGGAGAGAGAAAACCACCCATTTTAGGTGGGTATTCTTCAGGCTTATGCCCCATCTGAAATCTTTGTGGACCGTCTGATTTGCTAAACACAGATCTACGGTGGGGATCCATCGTGGGAAAGGTATGCCGCGATAGTTGTGTGGACTGTATTAAAAGCGAAAAAAGCATGCTTTATGCATAATAGAAAAGCGTAGGTATAAAGGATTTATGCATAAGTCCAACACTTCCATAGTTATGCAACCTAAGGGGGCATAAGTTAAGTTTTATAGTGATTATAAGGCAGATTGTGATTTGCGATGGAAGTCAATATTGCACTGAACGGGTGGATTTAACAAGTTTATAAAGCAGAATTAACTCTTTTGAGTTCCGTATTAATCAGAGGTTCATGTTAATTTTGCTGTGTAAAGTGGAAAATTAGTGTTAGAGCTGAAGTTGAAGAGGAAGACAATTTGGTATGTTTCTTTGTATTTTGGCCAATCGGAATGCCCATGTAAGCCCAAGATTATACAAAATAAATGCGTTTCATTACGGCTAAAATGAATTAAGCATCATTATGACATTTACAGAGGAATTCGGCAACGGATCAATAGAGCAAGCCAATAGTTATCATCCCTTTCTGAATCCAGTTATGTTCTTGTTATTTCATGTTCTCTGAGTATCTTTTACCCTTTGTAAAATTTTGTAATAGTTTTTACTTCATATAGTTAGAAAAGAAGTTATATAGTTTGGGCAGTTTCAAAAATCAACAACTGTTCCACAATGTATAAAAAGAGGAAAATTTACTAAGAAAGGGTTGGAATTTTGGAGAACCCGAAGACTAGGCCATTGTATTCTTGATATCATCGTTGATCAATGAAAGAATCAAAAGTTTCCATGAGTTGTTGCATATAATTTTGTAAGCTTCTATGTCATGTGTCATGCTATGTTTTCTTCTTTTCAAGTATAGTAATGAAGTTGTAGGTATTTATTTGCTTATGTAGATAAAGTTAAAATTCCTTAAAAGAGCGCTCCTATACTTGAAGTCTTCACTTTGTTTCTAAGTTATAGATAATAATTTCTGTGAAATAGCAACATATTGTCTATGATTCAGTTCTCATTTTCATAATTCTTCTAAGTAATGGATATTAGTTTCTGTTAAAGATCAGCATACTATCTTTAACTTTTCCTTCAAGATTTCTTCATTCATCATTTATATCTAGCAACAAATGGCATTCTTAGATGTTATGGTCATACTAAGGGTTAAAGACCAAGTTTCCGGGTCCTTCATTTAAAGACACAACATATATCTAAGTGACAAATAAGTGACAGTAAATAATACTTATTAATGTCTTAAGCACAATTTCCCTATAGCCAGGAAGTTGGTTTCTTAAGGAACAACAATTACCAATCTTTTCTAGAATTTTAAATGGACCATAATGGATTGGTTTAAGCGTTTTACCTTCACTTGAAGCCTTTCCTTGCTAATGTAAAGCCAAAATTCATCACTTACTTGAAACTGATGATCCACATGATGCTTTTCTTGTCTTGCCTTATACTTGCCTTGACTCTTTTCTAGTTGTTCTTGAATTGTTTGGTGAATCAATTGAATTTTCTCAATGAATTTCTTTGCTTTGTCTATGTTGCTATGTCCATCTACAACTACATCTTTCTCAAAGATGAAATCCAAAGGTGATTTAGGCAAATACCAAGACATGCCTCAAAGGGAAATTTAGAGTAGAATAGTGTTTTACTTGGTTGTAAGCATGCTGAATATAATGCAACTGTCCATCCCACAACTTAGGATGTTCGCTGCAATATCCTCTTAGAAAATGAATAACTATTTTGTTAACCATTTCAATTTGACCATCTAGTTGTGGATGGAAGGTTGTACTTTTCTTCAACTTGGTGTCCATCAAGTTCCATAAACATGACCAAAAATTCCCAAATAATCAGGAATCATGATCACTTACAACAGAAGTAGGTAATCCAAAATGAACCCATACATTTTGAAAGAAAGTTGAGTTGTTTGTTCAACTGTAATTTGTTTTTTACAAGGCATTAATATGCACATCTTGCTGAACCTGTCCACAAATACATACAAATAATCATGACCTTTTCTTGATAAGGGAATACCTCCTACAAAATCCATTGAAACACTTTCCCATGGACATGAAGGTACTGGAAGTGGTGTGTACAATCCTAGTTTCCTATTACTAGGCTTATTGACTGCACACGATGAACAACCTCTAATAAAATGTGACACAATTTCAAGCATACGAGGCCAGCAAGAATACCTCTGAAGATTTTCCACTGTTTTACTTACACCGAAATGTCCAAGAATAAGAGAAGTGTGCATTTCCCTTGTGACATTTACTCTGTCTCCCCGTGGAACACAAAGTTTTCCCAAATGATACAACAAATTATCATGTACATGGTAGTCTAATTATTCAACTTGGTGGTCTTGACTCAAGTTTGAATATACCTCTTGAAAGTCAACATCAATTGTGTATTGTTCAACATAAATTGTAGGCAAAACATAATTATTCTTGAGTAAAATGGCTACATTAAAAACTGATCTAGAAAGCATATCAACAACTCTGTTATGGATACCTTTCTTGTGCCTGATTACCAAGTGGAATTTCTGTAAGAATCCCATCCAACAAAAGTGCCTTGATTGCTACAATTTTGTTTGAGATTGTAGATATTGCAAAGGTTGATGATCAGTGTGAATAATAGTTTCTTTACCCATCAAGTAATGCTTCCATTTCTTCCCACTTTGCACCAATGTGTAAAGCTCTCTATCATATGTAGGATAATTAATAACAACACCATTAAAAATCTTAGAATAAAATGAAATGGGATTAACATGCTGTAAAAGAATTGCACCCATGGCATAGTCACTTGCATATGTTTGTATTTCAAATGGTTGTTTCAAATCCAGCAATGCTAAATCTGGGGTTGAACTGATCTTTTGTTTTAAAGAATCAAATGATTTTTGTTGTTTACCTCCCCACTGGAAGACAACCTTCATGCTGGTCAAAGAATGTAGTGGAGCTACTATGAAAGAGAAATTGGTAATGAAATTCCTCCAGTACTGCGCTGCTCCCAGGAAACTCCTTACTTCTGTGACTGATTTGGGTATTGGCAAATTCACAATGACCAAAACTGTAGAGGGGTCAATCTTCAGTTCACCTCCTCCAACTATGTGGCCCAAATACACTAAGGAAGTTTTTCCAAATTCACAATTATACATCTTCAAAAATAATTGTTATTTTTTCAAGATATCCAACACTTTCCTTACATGCTTGATATGCTCTTCTCATGATTTGCTGAATATCAGAATATCATCTAAATAGACAATTGCAAATTTATCAAAAAAGGATCTTAAAACATCATTCATAACTCTCATGAATGTAGATGGAGCGTTGCAAAGACTAAAAGGCATAACCAACCACTCAAACAATCCTTGTTTGGTTTTAAAACAAGTCTTCCAATTATCTTCCTCAGCTATTCTAACTTGATGATATCCACATCTCAAGTCTAATTTAGTGAAATATTTTTCATTCTTCAATTGATCTAGAAAATCATCTATTTTAGGAAGTGGGTATGAATTCTTTATGGTAATTTTATTCAAAGCTCGATAATATACACACATATGCTAGGTTCCATCTTTCTTGGGTACCAAAACAATTGGTGGACCACATGGCGAAGTAGAGGGATGAATTACACCTTTATCTAATAATTCCTGGACCTTTATGAATAAGGCTAAAATGAGTGGAAGGGGGTGATGTATGTGGTTTTGGGAAGCGAGACCATGCAACCAATATTAGCGTTTCCCATGTAGTGCCGACCCTAAAACTAATGGCCAATAAATTAGATCCCGCGGGACTAAGATACAAGGCTAACCACAAAATTGGGAAATGGAGACAAGAGTATAGACCTAGCCCACTCTTTCTGTTGAATCCCCCCACCAGTCCATGCCCAAAATTTCTCATGACAAGTAAGGAAAATTACTTAAATATACTAATTAAAAGCCATACCTTCGGGATCGGAAGGCCCAAATTCAAACATGTGATCATGACAAGTGGGCGAAGGAACACATGGCTAGCTCAGGTGGCAAAGATAATGGCACATTGAGCTATCTATGTTGAATTTCCATGACCTTAGTGTCTAGGATAGAATCTTAAATCTGTGATGCTACCAAACCAAGAATCTCAACAAAGCTACTTTGCACAATGGAACAATATAATGCAGTAAATTAATCATGTGCACAATGAACAATAACAACAATATATGTGACCCAACTTCATCATATCATAAACATATAATACAATATTCCAGGGCTCATGTACAAGGGATAATGAACCTCAAATATACACAAGTACAAGAATACAAGATACAATGAAAATATAATTTCTCTAGTGCACAATCACAACCTCTATGTCGTATCTCATCATGCCAGTCCTTTGCTTCTGATCTGATCTCTAGCTACCCCTTAGTCCCTCAAGAAACAGCACATAAATACTCTAAGATGGATACCAACTATCACTGCTACAAGTCACTTCTTCTACAATGAACACGGGATGATCCAATCTTCTCCTCTAAGTTGGCTAATACCTGAGCATCAAAATTCCTTCTTAGTAGCTTCTTTCATCCATCAAAGAGCTACACATAGGCTCCAAAAAAGTCACCCAACTTCAGTTGTCAAACTCCCTTTATGATATCTTGTCAAGGGCTACTTTGGGCATTGCCATGTTGCCCTCCAACAACTCTTCAAATTCCCAATACGTCACTGTTGAATCTACTCCTAGGATATGGTTTCTAATGACCTAAGTCAACCCTTCCAATTGGCTACTACAGGATGCAAATAATATTATCCAAACTAATCCAAATCCTAGTATCCAACACTTACAATAATATGCTAAAATACATACCTTAGCTCATTGTTTTAGGTCTTCTCCTTTGTTGTTGATATTGGCCCGGTTAGGGAAAGATATTAGTCCACTCCAACCCTAAACTCCTGCTCAAAAATCCTCCTAATAGTTGTGAGTTCCTTTCTTTGAGAGGTTGTCCCTATGCACTGAAGTTATGGGTTGTTTCTATCTCTTCAAACAGACTTCCAACCTCACTTTATGGCTATGTCCTCTTCAAATATTCTGCACAACTCTGCAACTCCTCTTACAAAGAATTTCCCAGACAAAAATACCACCAAAATAGACCCCAAACAAGCCCATAACTTCCTCCTCTTACACTGCCTTGCTACTAGATAACTCGGCCACCAAAACAATCATGAATGATGCTCATTGAATCCCTTTTCTCCTTCGTTGGTGTTGCCTCCTTTATCTATGGCCAAAATAGAGGTAGTCTCTCTATTTTATGAGCTCCCTTATTACTATGTGTTTCACATATGGATGTGTTAAAATGAACCTCATCACCTCTTATTTATACTAAATAATAGGGATCCAACGAATTACTTAAGTGGCATGTCTTTTGGACATAACCATCTCAATCCTACATGACTCGTATGTCCAATAACCATTATTAACTTCAAAAATTCATAACTCATCGTAGACAACTCGGAATTCGATGGTTTTCATTGTGTTGGATTTTCCTGAACATCCTCTATCATCTCCATCCATCACATGTCTAAAATTCTCCATGGTTTTGGCCCAAACAGTAATAGGTGCAAAATCCCAACCTTCGGTTCCAAGCCCACAAGTGACTTTTTTGTTGCTCAAACCTCCAAACCTTGAACCCTAGGGCATGGAGCAAATCCCAAGCTATCAAAATCAAGAATGTGGCAGCTACAAGGGGTTGTTGGTTGTTAGCTGAGGACCATATAGGGGAGAAATATTATCCTATACACTACCCACAAGTGGTGGGTAACAGTCACTATATTTAATTATCTGTAACCAATGCACGACCTAAGGTTATCATCCTTATTCTTAACAAATAAAGTTGGAGCTCCCTAGGGTGACACATTCGGTATAATGTACGCTTTTTCCAACATTTCTTTTAGTTTCATTCCTATCTGCACCAACTCAAGTGTGCTCATTTTATAAGATGTCTTGGATTTAGGCATTATTCACGGAGTGAGATATATAGAGTAATCAATGTCCATCTTGGGTGGAAATCCTCGCACCTCTTAAGGAAATACATCATTATATTTTAATAGGATGGGGTGATATTCAATATTCATTTGTTGAACTTGTCACTTGTATGTAACACAGGGGGAATCATTTTCTTGTAACAATTCTCCAATTATAGAGAAGTGATTTGTCTCATAGATATAGGTTTTCGCATACATTGAAGTAGCCTTTATTCTCCTTCATCATATTTTCATTCCAATGTTTTACTATAGTATTCCAATTTTTCCTCATGCACTTCCAACCAATCCATGCCAATTATCAGGCCATATGACCCCAAAGGAAATAATTTAAAGTGTCTTGTTTGAGTAGGCCACTCATTTCAAACTAGCAGGATTCAATAAAATTAGTCACCTTCCTTTTTGTCCCAATGGATAATTAAAATAGTCATGAATTGGCATGTTGTTTTCTCTGTAAAACATAGGCTTCAACAACTTGTGAAGTGACATAATTGATGTTAGAACTGAGGTCAATTAAAAATTGCGGCAAGGCAGTTGGGAAGTATAAATTCCATCTCTATCACTAATGATTAGTGGTCCACTTTCCCATTTTATACATATGTAGATCCAAGATACACTCCAGGCCACATTATTTATGGTATTAACCTCTTGGACATTGTACACCTTTCTTCTATCATGTTGCCGATGTGGAAAATCTCTTAACATATGTTCTTCTCCGCATCCCTAACACTTCAATGAATTTTTCCTTGGTTCTTTGGCCTCATCTTTGCTGGTCAAACTGGATTATTCCCCCATGGAGTGGGAATATTATATTAAAATTCACCCTTAGTAAGTATGTAGCTTGGCTACAACATGAGGACCTAGATCCCTTCTTCCTAAAGTTGATATTTTCCTTCCTTTTTCTTATGTCTGGAACTTAGTCTTATACTTCGACTAGTCATAACAATATGTATCCTTTCAAATGGTATCCTCTAGCATCTTAGGTTCATCAAATTCCATTCTACCTTGATAGGACTATGGAAATCCACTAATGAAACACTAGATTTTTATATTTCCATCTCTAATATAATTTACATAGCTCAACATTTCTATGAACCTATTGGCATATTCTTCCATAGTAATATTTCTTAACTTGTGCTCATGGAATTCCTTGATTTTTCCATCATAATATCGTTTACACATTTGCATCTCCCTAAAATACCTATCAAACTTACTCCAAGTCATATTCTTCTCTTAAACACCCTTCACATTCTTTAGGTATTCCCACCATACATCAACCTTTCCTCTCATATTAAATATGGCTACTCATGCCTTCATCTTTTTAAAGTAATTATGCACCCTGCAATTTTTTTTATGCCCATAAGCTATGCTTCATACTCTTCATTTTTTATAACTTCCCCATCGAAGGTAGGAGGTTTTTCCTTTTTAAATTCTTCAAGCAATACTATCCTTACAACCTCCTTTTTCTTATGCAGTCCTAATTTAGTTGGTGTGCGAGAACTTATCGGTCAGTTCCATCCTCAAAGGTGTTTGTTGAGGTATGTATCCTCATTGGTTGTATGCTATCTTGCACTCCTATACCTCTTGCTTGATTTTATGCCTTCTAATTGCTAGTCCCTAGTCCATATTTATAGATTTAAAATTGGATATGAACCTATTTGGACCTATACCTATCCCAATTATTGTTCATTTTATAGGATACCTACTAGAATTAGGTTTTTCTTCACCAGATAACTACTTCAACCATCAATTAAACATTAGTTTCACATAGCATTAAATTCAATACCATTTAGATATCTATACAAAAAATAAACATCAACTAATAAACATGAAATAGCAGTAAAGTAGCCATGAAAGAAAGAGACAAGAGACATTGAAATTAGGCGCACATCGAGGGCAAAACCCACAAAGGGAAAACCCAAAATAATTCTTCCTTGCGAGAGAGAGAGAGAGAGAGAGTTTCCAGATTCATTTATACATCATAAATAACAATATAATAATAATAACCAAACCAATAACCAAAATCATGATGAAGTAACATGACAAAATTCAAGTACCTGAAATTTCGGTCCTCCCTAGAATTTCGGCCACCTCCTAAAATTTCGGGACCAAATTGATGAGTCCAATGAGGAGAAATTATCTCCCTTATATAGCCTTCAAGTGGGGGTTGAATGGGTGCCACTTAGGGGCCCAAACGACCTAATAAATTTGGAGGAAAATTTAAAAATTCAAATTTTCATTTATTTTCAAGATGAATATATCAACCATGGATACCATATTTTTCAACACTCCCTCTTAGTCGGGGAGGTAATTTTCATTCTCTCTCTCAAGATCAATCTTACCTACCAATCATAGGTCTCACATCCCATAACCTAAGGAAGAGATCATCAGTCTCTTCATAAGGAAAGAGACATAGCATCAATCTCAAATCATCTGAGGTCTCACGGAAAACAACCTACAGGAGGAATCAATAATACATATCTTGAACCACAAGGCCTCATGGCACACAACCTATAGGAGGAATAAATAATACATCTCTCAGACCACAATGTCTCACGACACACAAATTACAGGAGGAATCAACAATACATCTCTCGAACCATAAGGTCTCATGCCACACAACCTATAGGAGGAATCAATAATGCCTCTCTTAGACCACAAGGTCTCACATCACATAGCCTATAGGAGTAATCATCAATACATTTCCAGGACCATAAGGTCTCACGACACACAACCTACAGGAGGAATCAAAAATACATATCCTAGACCATAAGGTCTCACAGCACACAACCTAGAGGAGGAATCAACAATACATATCCTGGACGACAAGGTCTCATGACATGTAACCTACAGGAAATGGTCCATAATGTGATGTTATGTAATTATCCCTCTTCAAGGAGATTATCATTCATTCCAATTTCTTTACATCAAAAACCAGTTCAATATCATAAATGTAGCCATGGTGGATCTCAGTACTTTAACAGCCACTTAAGAAAATAACGACATTCAATTGTTTATTCAGCTTTAACCAGAGCTTCTCTCATAAGAAAACATCATCATCTATCACCAGACAATAATAGACTTTAGCATTGGCTTCTTTCTTAATATTTCATTGAAAACCATAGAAGTGAATATCAATATCCATAGTCGAATCAAGCAAATAATAAATAGCTTGTCTCAGAAGCAAGCATCAACAACCATAGTAGAATATATCATACCATAATTGAATCCAGTAGATAACAAGTGGATTCTCACAAAATAAATCATCAACAACCACATTATAATCCAACAGACCATAGATAACAATAAAATTCAATGGAAATAAACATAATCATCAACGAACCAATCAGAGAATCAACCAAGTCAATATTAGAGTCTTGCGGCTTCTTCAAATCATTCACTGGGGAGATGTCGATGGACCTGTAGTCCATTGTGCCAAATATATATCTAAGCTCATGCTTTTACAAAAGAAAATCCCTTTTACACAAAAGTCCTCTACATAGCATAAATAATTTGCGGGCTCATTTTTAGCATACTTGGATCAACATCGGTATTAAAAACTTCTAGCCATCTTTAGAGAAACATGATTCAATCAAGCTAATTTTGTTTTCTCCCTCTAACTCCAGAGCCTATCACGAGTCTTCTTGTCACATTGTTCTTCCATCATTTCCAACAATTTCCACATCTTGGCAGTCTCTATTATGTAGTTTTAAACCTCACTAGGGGGTTGTGGAAGAACCAGAACAACAAAGCAATCCAAGAGACTCTTAATGAAATAAACAATAGAAACAATCAATATAATACTTATCTTTAGAGAGTGTGTCAGCTCCCTCTTGATCTTAGCCTTCTCAGATCGATTCAATCTCATTACATCATCAAGGAGTCCATACCATCATCAAAGAGGTTCCATCATTAAGGAGACCACATCATCAAGGAGTCCACATCATCAAGGAATACACGTCATCATTAAAGAGTTCTCATCATCAACAAGAAGTTCATGAAGTCCAATCCATGAAGGAGTCCATATCATCATCATCATCATGATATCATCATAGAGTTCATGTCATCATCAAGAAGTTGACCATGTCCATATCACCAAAGAGTCCACATAAGTAGTGCATTTTATCTATATTATCAGGGATTCCATATCATCATCAAGTCAAAATCATTATCATCAATATCATCAACGATTCCACATCATCATCATCATCATCAAGGAGTATATTCTGTATTATCATCATCAACATCATTAACAATCCCACATCATCATTATGAGATATATAGCGATATGAAGCCACAACTCTCTATCACATTTAAATAAAAGTTATATCCTTTTTCATAATACCTTAAATATAATCAAATCAGATGTCTTGCATAGGTTGGCCTCATTTTGGAATATTTGATCTTCTAAAATATATATAATAATATATATATATATATATATATATATTATTAATATATAATATATATATATATATTATATATATATATATATATATATATATATATATATAATATATATAACATCAAATTTGAGTAACCTTCTTAAGATTTAGTAGAGAGGCGGGCTTGAAGCCAAGGTTCCTAACTTCTATACAAAAATCATACACATCTAGACCAGATCAAAAGCGATCTTTGGACCTTATTAAATTAGATTTGGTCTTTATGCGCTTCGAATAAACCATAGGAGTTCAAAAATCAGATCATCCTTTAGCAAATAATCTTCAGAGAAAAACAGAACGTCGCATTACTTCCACATAGCTGTCAAGATCACACATATAGAGCTTCAAGAAGCTCACACAATATTTAGAATTTATGCCTTAATAGGATTCCAACCTCAAGTGTCTCGCACAATAGAGAGATTTTGGTTTTACAATGTTGTTTATAGAACAAACAACTTTCACAATTACTGAGTAAGAATTGAAAAAATGCATTCACACGGAAATTCTCAAATTATCATATAACTGAGTCTCGATGCAAATTACAAATTACAAGCTCGATGAGACTTTTAAGCGATCTCAATACAAATTATAGAACTCGAAAAATATTGTGTTCATATGAATGGCCATTCCACAAAGAACATATCATATTAGGATCGACTTCAACCAGAAGTTAACATAGCCTTTGCACAATAAATCTTTTCCTTAGGAGAATACTTATGAAAAGGGTTCCATGTGTCACACAAAGGCTCGCATTAAAAAATGGTTCCTCATGAGTAGCCATAGATATACATCCATATAAGAGATGCCTACCAAACATGAATGATACCTCAGGGATATTCACATAACACAAAAAATAGTGATTTCAAGGAGATCAAATACCAGTAGATAAAAAATTACAAGCCTTCACAATTCCAATGCATTATTCCACAAGCGTGAGCAATAGAACAGAATTGGATGTCCCAAATAAAAACAACTTACCTTAACTCATCTCTGTGTGTGCTTGATTACTCTTCTACGCACCCCCAAGCTAACTCATTTCCTTTTGTGCTTGACTACTCTTCTACACACCCCCAAGTTTTCATACCATCACAGAAATTTTGAGGTTTAAAATGATTCTCAAAACAAAAATTACTACCAAAATAAAATTTATAAGAACCAATAGGATTCAAGATGATGATGTCAACCATGGGGGATGATTCACCATTTTTGGAGTAAAAAAATTAAAAGATTAAAAAATTAAAAAACTGATTTTTCAACTCATATTTTTAACTTATCTCCCTATGGTTTCACTCAAATTTCTTGTGGGAACACTCACTGCATGCATAATTTAATTCTCCATCCAAGGAGTACCCATGTTACATATTTTTTATGGACCTTGCTACACTAAAAATGAGAAATACATGAAAAAATATGATTTCAATCACATTTTTTCATGTATATTTTATTTTTGTGTAGCAAATTTCGTTGAAAGCATGAAATATGGGTAAACCTTGGATGGGGAATTAAATTTTTTATCCAATGAGTGCTCCGTCCTGAAATTTGAGTAAAACCTTAGAGAGATAAGTTGAAAATACGAGTTGAAAAAGTAGTTTTTTTCTTTTTTCCCTCTAAAATTTGATGATGTAATCTAATCTTATTTTATTATTTCCACTCTTATTTTATGATACTATTTAGGAGGCCCATGTTAGACCTTAAAATTTCTCTAATGCACATTGATTTTCTAGGATAACTACTAGAATTAGGTTTTTTTTTACCTTGTAACTACTCCAATGATCAATTAAACATTAGTTTCACATAGCATTAAATTCAATATCATTTAGTATTTATACAAAAGAAAAACATCAACTAATAAACATGAAAGAGAATTAAATTAATCATGAAACAAATAGACAAGAGACACATAAATTAGACACACAAGGAGGGCAAAACCCACAAGGGGAAAACCCAGAAAAGTTCTTCCTTATGAGGGAGAGAGAGAGAGAGAGAGAGAGAGAGTTTCCAAATTCATCTATACATCAAAAATAACAATAGAAGAATAATAACCAAACCAGTAACCAAAATCATGATGAAATGACATGATAAGATTCAAGTACCTAAAATTTTGGCCCTCCCTAGAATTTCGACCTCCCTCTGAAATTTCGGCTGCAACCTAAAATTTTGGACTACTTGTAATTTTGTTGGATCATAGACGCTTCTAGAAAAAAATGGTGTTCAATGAGGAGAAATGATATCCTTTATATAGCCTTCGAGTGGGGGTCAAATAGGTGCCACTTAGCGGCCTAGCCTACCTAATAAATTTGGAGGCAAATTTAAAACCTCAAATTTTCATTTATTTTTCAAGATGAAAATATCAACCATGGCTACCATATTTTTCAACACTCCCTCTTAGCCAATGAGGTATTTTTCATTCTCTCTCTCAATATTAATCTTCCCTACCAATCATCGGTGGTTGTTGACGTATCTTCATTCGTTGTATCCTACCTTACACTCCTCTACCTCTTTCTCGATTTTCTCCCTTTTTCCTTGTTATTCCCTAATCCATACTTCTAGACTTCAAATTGGATATGAACCTATTTGGACCTATTCCTATCCCAATTATTGGCACCTAGTTCATGTTTCTCTTGTCATTGCAAATCTAATAGGATTTTTGATATCACATAATTCACTTCTTCTTACTTCTCTTGGGCCCTAACAACTTCTAATTTCATTTTCAATGCTTCTAAGAGTCTCCATCCAATAATGAGGTGTCTATCCTACTCTACTCTCATATATATCTTCTTCTCTATTATGAGAAGTTATGTCCAAGTTATATTGGACCATTCTATTGCATATTCCTTTTTCATCTTTCTGTGAGAAATGTATCTTCATATGTGCTAGAATAACACATAGAACTGTTATTTTAGAATAATCATTAATATCATTTAAAAGCTACTTTGGATACACTAGAATTAACATAAGTTGGTTTGAAGCTTCTTTTTAACACATTCATACATGAATAAACTAGCAAGGTTTAAAATCAACAAGGTCATCACAATAGATATTAAAATGTAGCTCTCTATTCCAAGATTATTCAATCCAAGTGATGAACCATGAGCTCTAACAATTCCCTAGAGTGGAGATCCAATTCATCATTGTCATGTGTTCTGGACCTCCAAGTTTAGTGTTTTAACCACAATTATGATATCACTCTATAATATCGTTGATCCCCATAATGTCATATTAGGGAAATTGGGCATAATTAGACCCAACCTTCAAGGTTTATTATGAAGATGGGGTTATCCAATTTCATATTTCTTTCATCACCTCAAATAAAAATTCTAATATTGTCATCATCTTCTATTCATCAGGAGATTTCCAATGATATAAATTTCATCTCATTCAAAGTTTCGGGTTACAAAAATTATGCCCCCTTGATTATTCGCCCCCTTAAGGGCTACATCAACAATTGTAAAAACTGTGTCACTGACACATGGTGAACCTTGGCCACATGTCACTCAGACAATATTCCACATCCTAGACCCACCTATCATATTGAAGCACCACCATTACATTGCTTTCCACAAAGTGTGTCTTGTCCATAACCCCATTGATTCTGGAATACTAATATGCCAATATAGCCTATATGAAGATATGCATCAGTAAACACCTTTTAGGTGTTGATACACCGATTTAGTGATATAAAAACATGGAAAATTGTGATATCGATAAATTCCTTATAACTACAAACCTTTGCAATTCATTGATAGATCAATAGATTGGTGGCTAGTTTAGCATGACACCTTATATCTTTGACATCTAGTCGCAGTCTACCAAGTGGAAAAACCTGACGTGCCTGACACATGGCAATGTTGATGTGTATAATGGGATATTATGATATCAAATATTTTCCAATGCACAATCCCTCAAAAAATCATAATATGTCAATATGTTGATATGACAGCTCAACATGCCACATAATCCTACAACATCCAATCACCACTCAATAGGTGGAAGATACTAACATGTCCTATGAAATGTGGAACTTGCAAACATGTGCCATGAGTAACTTATATTTGTACAAATTGCATTCCAAAACTAGAATTATGGGTGTCACATGTCCTCCACCTAATTTCATGTTGACATCATTCATCAAGATTACCCGATACTATGGTGTCATCTATTGGCACACCCAATTAACAAGATGTCTATTGTCAAGTAACAGTTTTTTGACTATAGTCGCGCCATATTGAGCAACTCCCAAAGGAATTTATTTTTATTCTTCTAAGATCTAACATTCCAATAAACCACCTTACGATTGGCTCTCAGTCATGGCTTTTGTTGGCCCCTGTGACAAGGGGCTAAGGTTAAGACTTCAAACTACAATTTTTTTGTAAAATATAGGATTTATTTCACAATTCCCTTTTGATATTTTGAACTTTTTAACTACCTTCAAGGCATTCAATTCCCTACCTTTAACTAGGCAACTCTAGGCTTCGTATTTCTACTATTAACAAAACAAATAGGTTTCAGGTTGGCTTATATGCAGAGATATACAAAGCCTTAAACTCCTACCATGTACCAGTATCACCATTACATTAAGCATAGTAACTCATCATGACAACTTTCATGAAACCATGAGAGTATCCATTACAACCAAGGATAACATCTCAATTTATGAACATACAACATACAAAAGCCATAATTAACATAAGAGAAAGGCTTCCATTGTATATAGCATACATGTCTATAACAAAAAGGCAAAGCAACATTCCATCAATATATGTTATTTCTTAGCTCCCTCTTCATAACATTACAAAAAAAATTATCCTACCATAGTATAAACACATGGAACTACCGAAAACTACAAGTAGGTTTCTCTTCTCTCTTGTTTTATCTAACCGATATTGCTGCTCATTTCCGTACTTAAGCCGCTTGAAAAGTACCTGCACAATCAAAAAGAAAAAAACCCATAAAGACAAATAATAATGATCTATTGCCTATAAATAACATGGAATCGAGAACATGATATACAAATGAAAGCATCAACATATAACACAAGAATAAGGAAAATGTTTTGAAGACTTTATTGATAAGAGGAAGAATTACAACCCATATGTGCTCAATCCAGTGACACTCTTCCAACTCAATCCCTCTTCACCTCATGACAAGCAAGACACTTCAACACTATCACAGTACTTGCAATCAATTCTAATCTCATATCACCAGCATCCCCCTACAATCAATAATTTCCAGCCCTGATCTCTTAGATGAGTGATCTATTTATAGGTGAGTGAAGGAGGTTATGTCATCAATCGAGATAATGAATGCCTTTGTAAATTTAGAAATCACTTACATGGAAGAAGGGATAGGGGATTGAAGTTTCCTAATTCCCTTTCTCATCCAAATGCGAACTCAAAGGAGCAGGTGGCATTGAGAAACTTCTAGAGGCTTCCAATGGATAAGGAATCTTCAAACCCTCATGGAAATTTGCTCAAATTCACTTAGCGCAAGCCAAAGAGGGACCAAGTGCACTTCATAGCACCTTGTCAGTGTATGATTTGCATTATAGCGTACCCTAATGAAGGCCTGCCTGCGCTGATCTTCTTAGAGGTAGTTTTTGGATGTTTTCAGTGATGGAACTTCTTGGGAGGTGAAGCATTCTGATGACTAACTTCTTTAGGGCATGTAACAACTGCACTAGGGGTTGATGAGCCCTAATAATATCGATCTGTAATTTGGGGTTGATGTGCCCAAATGGATTTGTAACAGTCACTTGGTTGTTTTACCCTTTTTTGAGGAAGAGTGGCAATGATTGATCTTATTAGCCAGCCTCTTCACATAAATCAACATGTTTTTAGAATTTCCTACATCATTGGAACCAGTTGCTACCCTATACACCACTCTTTCCTTAAAATGGAGTCTTATTTAAGCTCTTTTCTGACTCTTTAAACATGAAAATATTGTCGAGCGCTTGTCTTTTCTAGTTCATTAAATGATGGGAAACGATATCTCTCTTGTATTATTTTACGCTTTTTCGGACTGGAGAGATTAACTTACGAAAAATAATTTGTAGAATTTCCTTTTCATCCCTTTTCAAACTCCCTAAACATGAAAAGGACCGAGTTATCTTTGTCATTAAACTCGTTAAAAACATCAAATAGCGACAAACTTGTCCATCAAGACAAGGCCGAGTTTCACCTTCTCTAGACTTGTTAAAGCATCAAATAGCGATGGATTCGCCCGAAGGGTGAAATTATACAACAATCATATGTTATCCTCCTCAATCTCGATAAAAAATAAAGAGGTATTGGTTAGAAATGACTGGGGAAAAGGGGGAAAAGCCGAGAAAACTTTATGGTAGCAAGTCACTCTTGAAAATGACATTTTCACTTCATCTTCATGACTATTTAGGTTGGGTTATCTGCTTGATGGTTATCAAATTGTTGGTCTATCATACCATCCATTACTTATTTTTGGGTCAATGCTGCCAATTCATTCAGTGTCGTCGATATTTTCAAGAGAAGTCATTCAATTCAAAACTTCATCCTTTGCAATACCGCAAAATTTCATTTTCATGACCACCATTCTTGAACCTTGTGTCGTCAGTTGATTCTCATCTCCAAAATCATTTATCTCGTTTCATGTCATAGATGTGGGATACATAAAGGCCCTTATGTGATGAGTCACTTCTTGTCAACATCAACACATCATCCAAGAAGTTGACTTAGAAACACCCCTTCAGTACCTTGAAGCTTGCATACATCAATGGCAGGTTTCTCGCTTCCGGCGATAGGTTGAAATCAATGGCCTTCGATTGAAATACTTTGTATGGTATTCGACATCAAATCATTTATTCACACCATGCAAAATGTACAATAGTACCTTCAGGTTCATTAACATTATCAGCGATCCCTCTCGCGTCTATTAATGGCTTACATCATTGGCTCGTAACGAGACGATGTCTTTCCATGTTTGACTTCAGAACATCTATTCACATGGTTATACTTGTACTTGAGCAAAGATTGAACGAGATTGAAGACCCCGGATCTAGTTTCATCCATCCAGGCTGCGATATTTTCAAGAGTACTAAATCAAATGTACAATGGCCTTGCATTCATGGTCAACCACTCATGGGTCTATATCTGTAGATGACTATATTTGTACATGTAATGAAAGTTTATAAGTTGAGCATGGGTATACCTCCCTCAGCTAGTTCATGAGAAAAATCAAATTATCATGATATATGTATTGTAATTGATGCAGGTCACCTTCCGTTTCGAAACCTCCTCTCCTCGTGATAAAGTATTTCACCCGACATATATATATTTACGACTTCATGTTTTAAGGGGAAACTATTACAGATCCATTTGGGCACATCAACCCCAAATTACATATTGATGTTATTAGGGCCCATAAACCCCTAGTGTAGTTGTTACATGCCCTAAAGAAGTTAGTCATCATAATGTCTCACCTCCCAAGAAGTTCTATCACTGAAAACATCCAAAAACTACCTCTAAGAATATCAGCATAGGTAGGCCTTCATTAGGGTGTGTTGCAATGCAAATCATACACTGACAAGGTACTATGTAGTGCACTTGGTCTCTCTTTGGCCTGTGCTAAGCGAACTTGAGAAAATTTCCATGAGGGTTTGAAAATTCCTTATCCATTGGAAGCCTCTAAAAGTTTCTCAATGCCACCTGCTCCTTTGAGTTCGCATTTGGATGAGAAAGGGAATTAGGAAACATCAATCCCCTATCCCTTCTTCCATGGAACTGATTTCTGAATTTAGAAAGGCATTTATTATCTCCATTGATTACATAACCTCCTTCACTCACCTATAAATAGATCACTCATCTAAGAGAGAAGGGCTGGAAATTATTGAATTGTAGCGAGATGCTGGTAATATGAGATTAGAATTGATTGCAAGTATTGTGATAGTTTTGAAGTGTCTTGCTTGTCATGAGGTGAAGAGGGATTGAATTGGAAGAGTGTCACTGGATCAAGCACGTATGGGTTGTAATTCTTCCTCTTATTAATAAAGTCTTCAAAACATTTTCCTTATGCTTGTGTTATATGTTGACACTTTCATTTCTATATCATGTTCCTTATTCCATGTTATTTATAAGCAATAGATCATTATTATTTGCCTTGATGGGTTTTTTGTCTCTGTGATTGTGCAGGTACTTTTCAAGCAGCTTAAGTACGAAAAGGAGCAGCAAGATCGGTCAAGGGAGATAAGGAGCTAGTGAAAACTACAAGTAGATTTATCTTCTCTCTTGTTTTATCTATGATTATAGAAAATGTATATATTACTTTATCTGTTGTTTCTAAACCTACTATTAAGTCTAGAGGGTTAGGCGTTTGTCCAAGAACACTAAATATTCCCAAAACAAATTGGCGACTCCACTGGGGAATGATTATCCATCTTAGTAGCTTATCATCCTCTTAAGACATTTCTACATATTGTACTTGTGGTTGTTTATTGATCTCAATCCTCTTTCATTGAAAATTGAGTCGAAATTGTGACAAAATTGCCTTCAGAATTGCTTACTGTCATCAGCGCAGTCTAATGAAGGACACGGTGCACTGCAGTGTACTTCCCGCATAGATACAGAGCAATTCAGCACACTGTCTCTAACTACTACTTGCGTTGATCCCTTGAGGGTTAGTTTCCCACCTAGGAACTGAAAGTTTTTGCCAATTTTCTCTTGTTTGAATGAGTTTCTGAATGTCAATGATGTTTTGTCTCTAAAAATAGTCTTTTCATCTTCTTAGCCAGCCAGCCCTACTTTGATTGGATTGATTAATGTGTCTTTAATGTTTTCTTTGTCATTATCAATCTATAGTCAAAGTTATTTTTTGGTCGATTGATCTTTGTTGAAATAAAGTGTCATAAAGTCATCTTTTCCTTTGAAAATTGAATTGTTTAAAATTCTTCATTCATAAAAGATTGATTGATTGATGTGTGCAAATGATTAATATTTGTTCAAAAGAAAGTGTCGTAAAGTCGTCTTTTCCTTCGAAAGTTAAATTGTTGTCAAATCTTCATTCATGAAATATCAATTGGTTGATATGTGCATATGATTAAACTTTTCATTGAAAGTGTCGTAATTCCTCATTTCTTTGAAAATGAAAATGTCGTAGAGTTTTCCTTTCCTTGAAAAGAAATTGTCACAAAATCGTCATTTTTATGAAAAGAGATTGTTGATCGTTTGTGCATTAGTTTTCCTTTTTGGATCGTTCACATTAAGGGAAATTGAAAAGAAAAACATGCATTGTGCATATTAAAGTTTGTGAATTCTTGAAAGGAATAGTTTAGGGAATTGCATCTAGTTTGTGCTCTTTGTTGATTGATCAAAAAGTACTTGTTTGCTCTATCCCTAGTAGCTAGGATTTTCACTGTTAAATTGAATGGAAAGAATGCTTATCATATTAGTTGCATTTTAGGAATTGCAAACATACATCACCTAGTGAACCTTGAAAGGCAAATTCTAAAGAAGATCAACTTAAAATTTATCTGAATTTACCTAATGGAGCATTGTCACCTAACAAAAAACATTTAGAGGTTTGGGCTAGAGACGTGTTCCTTCATCATAAAACAAAGCAGTTGTCACTAACTTGTCTACAATACATCCCGAGTGTGATACCTCATTCCACGTATGTGAGTATATCGTAACTCGTCCACATACCTTCAGGTATATAGGGCAGTGTTACAGTACGTAAAGTATATGGGAATGCTCTCACTGTGCGGTTTGGCATTAGACAGCGCCTATATGGACTGGGCCTCCATGTATCTTCGGGTATATATGGGAGGACAACTCTAGGTTAGTATCCATCCTTAGGTAACCGATTTGGCCACCTTGTACACTGTGATACACCAAACACAACATTCAGGGATATTTTTTGCCCGTACTTCTTGGTTCGTCAGGAGGTATTCTGCAGTTCACAGTTGCTTGGTAAACCTTTTTGCCTAGATTGTCCCTCTTTTGTTTTGTTATTTTACTTTGATTAAAATAAAATTAATTAACCGTGGATAACATCCTCCACGCTCACTCCTTAGTTGATCTTAGGTTGAAACATATGGCGACAAATCCGGAATCCACTAATCAAGGAATTCATTTTGATGGGAATCCTAGTCCCTTTCCTCCTTTTGGAAATATCGGTGCTCCATATATGGCTACATTGTCCCTTCTGGGATTTACCATTAGCTTGCCAGTATGTTTGTTTTCAACCTTCTTGGTTCAAAATGTCGTGATTTCTCTGCAATTGAGTACACCTCCGACTAGAAAAAATCAACCTCCAGTTGATCCTAAAGTTGACCCTTTACCTTCTTCCTCAGTTGTTTCTTTCTCCCCTTCTTCCTCTTCACCTGGTGAAAGTATTGGTACTAGTAACCAAATGGCTAAGAAGAAGAAAGGGAAGAAGAAGAAGAAGCAAACTCAGAAAAGGGGCAACCAAGCAACCATTTCTTTGAATGCAACATCTTATGAGAAATAGTCCATCAAACCTCACAAAGTTCGATATCCATGAAAACATTGTGCGGGAAACCATATTCTTTGAAATTGTCCTGATATTCCTCAGATATTAGAAGAATGGTCTTCTCATTCACATTGTTGGCCCTCAGTTTTGGTCTATTCTTGCCTAAGGAAACTTACTTAATCCTTATATTTTCCATCCATTTTCCATCACATCCATCTCATTTTGACACATTTTATGCATATTCAGGTATTTAATTTTAATTTTGCAATTTCTAGAAGTTTTTATGAAAACTGAGTTTCAAGTGCAATTTTGGACAGAATCAGAAATTCTCGTAATAGCTATGTGGATGACATATTTCAAGGACACTTGGGCTTGATTTGGATGCATGAATGGAAAGCTTGGGAACTAGGAATGAGCTAACTCCACTTGTTTTGGTCATAACAAGCTTTATTAGGCCTATTCAAGGCTGGTCAAAGATGACTAGTCACTAGAAAATCCCTAGGAAATAGCGCAGTTTTGATATTTTATGGGATTGACCATATTTTTTGGGATGAATTGGATGATTTCAACCTAGATAGGTGGATATGGGTAGATATGAGTTTTAGAGATAATATAGATCATTTTGTTTCCTAAAACTTATATTTAAAGCCCAGACTTTGATGGCTTATGGATGTAACTTTTGTGTAATTTTATGCTGAGACACTTTGGAGTTTGAAGCTAATTTGAAGAACTTGTTCTACTTCTATTTTGTTGTTCAATAATGTGGATGTGTGACTAAATTTTCATCTTCTGATATTAACCTTCAAGTGTGCAAAGCAAGGGTGGAGGGCCCCCACTCCAAGCTAAGTACACTTCTTTGTTAGACTAGTTTAATTTTCCATAATTTGGTTATCATAGAACTTGTTTATGTGCTTTGCTTCACATTGGTTTATGGTTGATGTGTGATGATTTATTTTATTTAATCTTAGTTTTTCATCACTTTAGTAAGATGGAATAACAAGGTGTTCTAGTTGAACACTCCTTCTGTTAAATTGGTGGATTGAAACTAGGTTTTTTCCTTGATTACATGCAAGCAGTTTTTCTTATGTATTTTCAGTCTTCAATTGATAGCATTATGGTGAATGAATTATGATGGGAAATACCAAAGATATATTAAGTTAAGAGCATCCATTCATTGATGATTTTTCCATCTTAAGCTATTGAGAGTTCATGGTTTCTAATTTATATTCATCAAGTAATAATTGAGGAAGAATTGGACCTCTTAATTTAAGAGCCATTTTAGCTTTCCTTCATTGCAAGGTGAATTGGAATTGTTAGTGTAGGCTATATTTGTAATATGCACTTATTTAGTGTTTGAAAACTTGTCTTTCAAGTTTGATTATATCTAATGTCCATATACTATGGATTTGCCTCCAAGTTTTACAAACCTAGATTGATAATTAAATACTTGTGTTAATTTAGTCAATAAATTAGCCCAACACACATCATCCTGTGTCATCAACTTCTTGAGATCATGCTAGTGACACACCATAAAATATTGATAGTAAATTTCATGGAGAGAAGGGAAAAGTCAAGTTTCCTTGTAGGTTATTTGAAGGGAATCACCCCATTCACCTTGTCCCTATCTGGACGAAGCTAAAAGAGTGTTGGATAATCGTCCTGCTTCACCGCAGCGACTTCCATCTGGTTATAGGAAACCCTCCCTAAATCATTCACTAATTCATGAATTGACTACCAAAATCAACCGTCGGTCAAAAGCACTCTCTCTGAAAGTGAATCCTATGAGTCTATACCTGACCCAAATCAACAGGTTGAGGTAGCAGTTGACCCAATTTCACCTATAGCTAATCGTACCTTTCTCGAAGAGAGTGAATACGATACCACTCAAGTTATTTTTGTTTCTTCATATTCTAATGAACTTGGGAGCAGTCCTCCTATTCCATCAAGACAGGAGGAAAATCCTCCAGTTCTCGTAACTCAAGGGGTTAATTCTCCTATTTATACGGGATCCCCTCCAAGTAGTCTAGTCACTTCCTTTGAATGGAATCGATCAGCAGGATTTCGTCTTCCTTCTTATGTGCCCTTCTAGATCATAGTACAAGTTTGTAATATGATTTTACCCTAAACTATTATATATGAAGGTGAATCAATGAGTATCCTTTCCTCAACTTCTTGGCAAGTGCTCGGTTCGTCGCCGCTTGTGCCTGTTACACAAAATCTGTTGGGTTTTAACAGAGGAACCAGTCAACCATTAGAGATCCTCCCTCAGTTACCTATTACTTTGGGAGGAAAAATAATTTATCTGAACATGATGGTAGTCCCAGTCCCTTTAAATTACAATTTACTTCTTCGGCGTGACTATGTTTACGACATGGGAGCTATTGTTTCCACACTCTTTTGAGTGATGTGTTTCCCGCATGAAGGCAGAATTGTCACCGTTGACTAGCTTTCATTTCCCAATCTAAATATGGCTTCCAGTCAACCATCTTCCCTAATTGGTCCTTTTGTACCAATGGTATCATCCCCGACACGGATTAATTATGTGGCAGCCTATTCCATATCTACATCAATCCCCCATCCCTTCCTCCATGGAACTAATTTCTAAATTTACCAAAGAATACTCTTGGACAAATGCCTAACCCTCTAGATCTAGTAGCAGGTCTAGAAACAATAGACAAAGTAATCTTAACCTTTTCTATAATCAATAAATAAAACAAGAGAGAAGATAAACCTACTTGTAGTTTTTGCTAGCTCCTTGTCTCCCTTGACTGATCTTGTTGCTCTTTTCCGTACTTAAGCCGATTGGAAAGTACCTGCACAAACACAAAAAAAAACATTCATCAAGGCAAATGGTAGTGATCTATTGCTTATAAATAACATGGAATCAAGAATATGATATACATATGAAAACATTAACATATAACACAAGCATAAGGAAAAAGTCTTGAAAACTTTATTGATAAGAGGAAATATTACAACCCATGTGTGCTCAATCCCGTGACACCTCTCCAATTCAATCTTCCTTCACCTCATGACAAGCAAGACACTCCAACACTATTACAATACTTGCACTCAATTCTAATCTCATATCACCAGCATCTCCTTGCAACTCAATCTCTTTCAGCCCCTGATCCCTTATATGAGTGATCTATTTATAAGTGAATGAAGGAGGTTATGCCATCAATGGTGATAATGAATGTCTTCCTAAATTTAGAAATCAGTTCCGTGGAAGAAGGGATGGGGGATTGATGTTTCCTAATTCCCTTCCTCATCCAAATGCGAACTCAAAAGAGTAGGTGGCATTGAGAAACTTCTAGAGGGTTCCAATGGATAAGGAATCTTCAAACCCTCATGGAAGTTTTCTCAAATTAGCACAGTGTAGGCCAAAGAGGGACCAAGTGCACTGCAATGCACACTGACGGCGTATTGGCTACGCTGCAGTGCACCCTGATAGTGTATCTACCTGCGTTGATCCACCCTAATAGTGTACTGGGTTGCACTACAGTGCACCCTGTTAGTGTACTAGGCTGCACTGCAGTGCACCCTAATGAAGGCTTGTCTGCACTGATCTTCTCAGAGGCATTTTTTGGATGATCTCAATCATGGAACTTCTTGGGAAGCTAGACATTCTGATGATTGCCTTCTTTAGGGCATGTAACAGCTGAATTAGGGTTTGATGGGCCCTAATACTATCAATCTGTAAGTTGGGGTTGATGTACCCAAATGGATCTATAACAGTTGCCCCCTAAAGCATGAAGTCATAAATATATATATATATATGTTAGGTGAAATGCTTTATCACAAGGAGAGGATGTTTCGAAACGGAAGGTGACCTGCATCAATTACAATACATATATCATGATAATTTGATCTTTCTCATGAACTAGCTGAGGGAAGGCATACCCATGCTCAGCTTATAAACTTTCATTACATGTACAAATATAGTCGTCTACAGATATAGACCCATGAATGTAAGGCTATTGTACATTTGATTTAGTACTCCTAAAAATATCGCAGCCCAGATGGATGAAACTAGATCCATGTTCTTCAATCTCGTTCAATATTTTGCTCAAGTACAAGTCTAACCATGTGAATAGATGTTCTGAAGTTGAACATGGAAAGACATCATCTGATTACCAGCCAATGATGTAAGATGTTAAAAAACGTGAGAGGAATCACCGATAATGATAATGACTCTCAAGGTACTATAGTACATTTCGCATGGTGTGAACAAATGATTTGATGTCGGAAACCATACAAATTCTTTCGTTCGAAGGCCATTGATGTCAACCTATCGCCGAAAGTGAGAAACCATCCATTGATGTATGCAAGCTTCAAGGTAATGAAGGGGTGTTGCTAAGTCAGCTTCTTGGATGATGTGTCGATGTCGAAAAGAAGCGACTCATTGCAAGAGGGCCTTGATGTATATCACATCAATGACACAAAATTCGGTAAATGATTTTGGAGATGAGAATCGACTTAAGACACAAAGTTTAGGAATGGTGGTCATGAAAATGAAGGTTTACGGTATTGCAAAGGATGAAGTTTGAACTGAATGACTTCTCTTGAACATATCGGTGACACTGAATGAATTGGCAGCATTGACCCAAAACCAAAGTAATGGATGGTGCGATAGGCCATAGGTATGATAAACATCAAGCAGATAACCCAACCCAAATAGTTACAGATATGAAATGAAACTGTCATGTGCAAGAGCGACTTGCTACCATAAAGTTTTCTCGGCTTTTTCCCTTTTTCCCCTGTCATTGCTGACCAGTACCTCTTTATTTTTTATCAAGCTTGAGGAGGATAACATATGCTTGTTGTATAATTTCACCCTTCAAGCGAATCCATTGCTATTTGATGCTTTAACAAGTCTAGCGAAGGTGAAACTTGGCCTTGTCTTGATGGACAAGTTTGTTGTTATTTGATGTTTTTAACAAGTTTAATGACAAATATAACTTAGTCCTTTTCATCTTTAGGGAGTTTGAAAAGGGACGAAAAGGAAACTCTACAAATTCTTTTTCGTAAGTTAATCTCTCAAGTCTGAAAAAGCGTAAAATAATACAAGAGAGATATCGTTTCCAATCCTTTAACAAGCTGAAAAAGACAAGCGCTCGGCAATCTTTTCATGTTTAAAGAGTCTGAAAAGAGCTTAAATAAGACTCTATTTTGAGGAACGAGTGGTGCCTAGGGTAGAAACTCGTTCCGGTGATGTGGTAACTTCTCCAAACATGTTGATTTATGTGAAGATGTTGCCTAATAATACCACTCATTGCAACTTTTCCTCAAAAAAGGGTAAAAAAACCAAGTGAAAGCATATGATCGGCCAAAGAGATGGTGGTGATGGAATAAAACAACCAAGGCTCATCTGATAGAAAAGGCTAGTAGAATGACAATCACAAGGGTTAAAATGGAAATGGGTTCATTTTTACACAAGCTTAAACCATAGGTAATTAGGCTTGGATTCAGTTTCATGTTTACACAAGCTTGAAACGAAAAACTATGCTTAAATTCAGTTTCATTTTTACCCAAGCTTAAAATGAAAAACTATGCTTGAGATTAGTTTACATGCCCCCAGCATGATGAAAGGGAAAGTCTCCTATAACCAGATGGAAGTCGCTGCGGTGAAGCAGGATGGTTATCCAACAGCATTTTGGCTTCGTCTAGATAGGGACAAAGGTGAATGGGGTGATTTCCTTCACATAACCTACAGGGAAACTTAACTTTACCACTAAGTGCATGCCCCCCAAGCTTCATTACATTCACCTAAGTAGACTACTCATGTCCATCATGTGGATGGAATGAAGGTTCTTTTGTGAGATCAAGTGAAAGACGCAACTGGGATTTTACGAGATCTATTCAAAGACTCAACTTGGAACTTTGCTCTAGGGGACCTTGTTTCATTTTTAAATGAGCTTGACATAAGACAAGGAACTGTGCTCATACTCCTTGTTTCATTTTTTAACGAGGTTGACACAAGGCCAAGATCTATCCTCATATTCCTTGTTTCATTTTTTTACAAGGTTGACACAAGACAAGGAACTATCCTCATGGACCTGTTTCATTTTTTAACGAGGTTGACACAGTAAAAGAACTATCCTCATGGACCTGTTTCATTTTTTAACAAGGTTGACACAGTAAAAGAACTATCCTCATATTCTTTGTTTCATTTTTTAATGAGGTTGACACAAAACAAGGAACTATCCTCATGGGTCCTGTTTCATTTTTTAACGAGGTTAGCACAGTAAAAGAACCATCCTCTTAGACCCTTGTTTCATTTTTTAACGAGGTTGACACAAGACAATGAACTATCCTCGGACTCCTTCACAACTCATAAGAGGTCATGAAGGAGAGATCTAGTTCCAATTCCCCCATTACATGATGTACAACATCATTGAATTGATTGTCAGTTGATGTAGGTATGGAACAGGTTGCCACATAATTAACCTATGGTGGGGATGATACCATTGGTACAAAAGGACCATTTAAGGAAGATGGTTAACTAGGAGCCATATTTGGACCAGGAAATGAAAGCTAGTCAACGGTGACAATTATGCCTTCATGCGGGAAAGAAATCACTTGAAAGAGTGTTGAAACAATAGCTCCCATGTCATAAACATAGTCACACCCTAGAATTAAACTGTAATCTAATGGGCCTGGGACTACCATCATGTTCAGATAAACAATTTTTTCTCCCAAAGTAATAGGTAACTAAGAAAGGATCCCTAATGGTTGAATGGTTCCTCTATTAAAACCCAACAAATTCTGGGGAACATGCACAAGCGATGGTGAACCAAGAACTTTCCAAGCAATTGAGGAAAGAATACTCACTAATGCACCATCTATAATAGTGCCAGATACAATAATATTACAAACTTGTACTATGACTTGGAGACACATAAGAAGGAAGGCAGAATCCTGCTAGTTGTTTCCAATCAAAGGAAGTGACTAGACTACTTGGAGGGGGTACCTTAGAAATGGGAGAATTAACCCCTTGAGTTACGAGAACTAGAGGATTTTCCTCCTGTTTTGATGGAACGGGAGGACTACCCCCAAGCTTATTAGAATCTGAAGAAACAAAAAGAACTTGAGTGGTATCATATTCACTCTCTTCAGGAAAGGTATGATAAACTGAAGGTGAAATCAGGTCAATATTACCTCGACCTGTTGATTTGGATCGGGTATAGACTCATATGATTCACTTTCAGAGAGAGTGGTTTCAACTGACAGTTGATTTTGTTGAGTCAAATCATCAACTAGTGAAGGATTTAGGGAGAGTTTCGTGTAACCATATAGAATTCGCTACGGTGAAGTAGGACGGTTATCCAACACTTTCTTGGCTTCATCCAGATAGGGACAAAGGTGAATAGGGTGATTCCCTTCACATAACCTACAGGGAAACTTAACTTTACCCTTATTTCCTTGAACTTTACTACCACTAGTTGATGGTGTCTCACCAACATGATCTCCGAAAGTTGATGAGACTGGATGATGTGAATAGGAAGACCATTCTTCTAAGATGTGAGGAATATCAGGAAAATTTCAAAGAAGATGGTATCCCGCACAAATTTTGCATGGATATCAAACTTTGTGAGGCTTGATGGAAGGTTTCTCATCAAATGTTGCATTCAAAGCAATGGTTGCTTGGTTGACCTTCTACTGAATTTGCTTCTTCTTCTTCTTCTTCCCTTTCTTCTAATTCTCACCAGGCAAAGAGGAAGAAGGGGAGGAAGAAACAACCGAGAAAGAAGGAAAAGGGTCAACTTTAGGATCAACTGGAGGTTGATTTTGTCCATTTCGAGGTGTATTTGATTGCGGTAAATCCAGGAAGGGACAATGTAGCCATATATGGAGCACCAATATTTCCAAATGGAGGAAAATGACTAGGATTCCCATCAAAAGGAATTCCTTGATCGGTGGACTCTGGATTTATCACCATATATTTCAACCTAAGATCAACTAAGGAGTGAGCATGGAGGATGTTATCCACGGTTAATTAATTTTTTACGACACTGGAACACAACTTCACTTTTTCATTTTTAAAGAGTCGAGAAAAAACAAAAGATGACTCTAGTCACCTTCAATGTTTAATGAGCCTGAAAGGACAAATGCTCAGATGATCCTTTTACTTTTAAAGAGTCGAAAAGAAACGAAAGTGACTGCTCTGGAGATTTTAGACAAGAGGGTTTACCAGACAAATCGCAAAACTACAATATGCACCTTGGTGATAATTGAAAGAGAAATAACCAAGGACTTTATGTACAGAATTCAATCATACCGAAGGTTGTGTTCGGTGTGTTGCGAACGGTAAGGCGGCAGACTTGGCTTCTAGGGATAAAGGATTTCAACCTATTGGGATATATCACCATATACTCAACGGTACAGGGAGCACAGGTCCATACTATCACTTATCAAATCAGAGAGGAGGAATCACCCAACCTCAATGAAAACGACAGCCACTAGATTTAAAGATGTCGGAACACATCTCTAGCCTAGACCTCTAGATGTTTTTCATTAAGTTTCAATGCGTTATTAGAATAATTGATGTAAATTTTAGGTTGATCTTGCTTAAAATTTGCCTTTGAAGGTCCACCACAATATTTTTTCTGAAATTACTAAGAATGCAACTAGAATGAGAAGCACTCTTTCCATTTACTTTCAGCAATGGAAATCCTAGCTATAAGGGATAGAGCATACAATTACTTTTTGATCAAGCGACAAAGAGCACAAACTAATGCAATTCCCTAAACCATTCCTTTCAAGCATCCACAAACTCAAACTCTAAAATGAAAATTTCATGTATTTATTTTCAGTTTCTCTTAATGTGAATGATGCAATAAGAAAAACTAATCCACAAACGATTCAGAACTCTTTTCATAAAAAATGATGATTTGCGACAATTTCTTTTAAAGGGAAAGGAAGACTGTATGACACTTTAGATTTTAAAGAAATGAATATTTTCGACACTTTAAATGAACATACAAATCAAATGCACAAATAAATCAATCGATTATTTATGAAGGAAGACTTTACGACACTTCATTTTTCGAAGAAAATGACGATTTGCGACAATTTTCTATCGACAAAACAATCGATCAACTATATTCTAACTTTCACTATAGACTGATAATGACAAAGAAAACATTAAAGAAACAACTATCAATCCAATCAAAGTAGGGCTGGATTAAGGAGATGAAAATTTGTTTTCAGAGACAAAACATCATTGACATTCAGCAACTCATTCAAACAAGAGAAAATTGGCAAAAACTTTCAGTTCCTAGATGGGAAAATGACCCTCAGGGGATTAGCACAGGTAACAGTTAGAGATAGTGTGGTGAATCGCACTGGATCTATGTAGGAAGTGCACTGCAGTGCACTGTGTCCTTAGACTGCCCTGATGACAGTAAGCAATTATGAAGGCAATTTTGTCACAGTTTCGACTCAATTTTCAATGAAAAATGACTGAAATCAATAAACGACCACAAGTACAGTATGTAGAAATGTCTTAAGAGGTTGGTAAGCTACTAAGATGGATAAACATTCCCCAGTGGAGTTCCCCTATCCCTTTTAGAAATCAGTTCCATGGAAGAACGAATAGAGGATTGATGTTTCCTAATTCCCTTCCTCATCCAAATGAGAACTCAGAGCAGGTGGTATTGAGAAACTTCTATAGTCTTATAATGGATAAGGAATATTCAAACCCTCATGGAAGTTCGCTCAAATTCACCCAACGCAGGCCAAAGAGGGACCAAGTGTGCTGCAATGCACACTGATAAAACAAGAGAAAAGAGAAACCTACTTGTATATTTTGCTAGCTCCTTGTCTCCCTTGACCAATCTTGCTACTCCTTTCCATACTTAAGCTGCTTGGAAGGTAGCTGCACAAACACAGAAACAAACACCCATCAAGGAAAATGGTAATGATCTATTGCTTATAAATAACATGGAATTGAGAATACGATATACATATGAAAGCATTAACATATAACACAAGCATAAGGAAAAAGTCTTCAAAACTTTATTGATAAGAGGAAAGATTACAACCCATATGTGCTCAATCCAGTGACACCTTTCCAATTCAATTCTCCTTCACCTCATGATAAGAAAGACACTTCAACACTATTACAATACTTGCAATCAATTCTAATCTCATATCACCAGCATCTCACTAAAATTCAATAATTTTCAGCCCTAATCACTAGGGGTTGATGGGCCCTAATAATATCGATCTGTAACTTGGGGTTGATGTGCTAAAATGGATCTGTAACAATTTCCCCCTAAAGCATGAAGTCGTAACTATATATATGTCAGGTGAAATTCTTTATCACAAGGAGAGGAGATTTCGAAACAGAAGGTGACCTGCATCAATTGCAATACATATATCATGATAATTTGATTTTTCTCATGAACTAGCTGAGGGAGGCATACCTATGCTCAACTTATAAACTTTCATTACATGTACAAATATAGTTGTCTACAAATATAGACCCATGAATGGTTGACCATGAATGGAAGGCCATTGTACATTTGATTTAGTACTCCTGAAAATATCACAGCCAGATGGATGAAACTAGATCCGACATCTTCAATCTCGTTCAATATTTTGCTCAAGTACAAGTCTAACCATGTGAATAGATGTTCTAAAGTCGAACATGGAAAGACATCATCTAATTACCAGCCAATGATGTAAGCCATTAACAGACGCGAGAGGGATCACCGATAATGTTAATGACCCTCAAGATACTATAGTACATTTTGCATGGTGTGAATAAATGATTTGATGTCAAACACCATACAAAGTCTTTCAGTCGAAGGCCATTGATGTCAACCTACCACCAGAAGCGAGAAACCTGCCATTGATGTATGCAAGCTTCAAGGTACTGAAGGGGTGTTTCTAAGTCAACTTCTTGGATGATGTGCTGATGTCGACAAGAAGCGACTCATTGGAGGAGGGACTTGATGTATCCCACATCTACAACACGAAATGAGATAAATGATTTTGGAGATGAGAATCAACTAACGACACAAGGTTCAAGAATGGCAGTCATGAAAATGAAGGTTTACGGTATTGCAAAGGATGAAGTTTTGAACTAAATGACTTCTCTTGAACATATCAACGACAATGAATGAATTGGCATCATTGACCAACAAACAAGTAATGGATGGTATGATAGACCAACGGTGTGATAACCATCAAGCAGATAACCCAACCCAAATAGTCACGAAGATGAAGTGAAAGTGTCATGTTCAAGAGTGACTTGCTACCATAAAGTTTTCTTGGCTTTTTCCATTTTTCCCCAGCCATTGCTGACCAGTACCTCTTTATTTTTTATCAATCTTGACATAAAGTATTATTTTGACTGATCTTACTGCTCCTTTATGTACATATAACACAAGCATAAGGAAAAAGTATTGAAAACTTTATTGATAAGAGGAAATATTACAATCCAAATGTGCTTGATCCAGTGACACCTTGCCAATTCAATCCTCCTTCACCTCATGACAAGCAAGACACTCCAGCACTATTACAATACTTGCACTCAATTCTAATCTCATATCACCAGCATCTCCTTACAACTCAATCTCTCAACCCCTAATCCCTTACATGATTGATCTATTTATAGGTGAATGAAGGAGGTTATGCCATCAATGGTGATAATGAATGCCTTTCTAAATTTAGAAATCAGTTCCATGGAAGAATGGATGGGGGATTGATGTTTACCAGAGAATAATTAGTGGTAAAGTTAAGTTTCCCTGTAGGTAATGTGAAGGGAATCACCCCATTCACCTCTATCCCTATCTGAATGAAGCCAAAATGTTTTTGGATAACCATCCTGCTTCACCGCAACGACTTCCATCTGGTTATAGGAGAATTTCCCTTTCATCATGTTGGGGGCATGTAAACCAATCTCAAGCATAGTTTTTCATTTTAAGCTTGTGTAAAAATGAAACTGAATTTAAGCATAATTTTTTGTTTCAAACTTGTGTAAACATGAAACTGAATCCAAGCATAGTTCCCTATGGTTCAAGCTTGTGTAAAAATGAAACCATTTCCATTTTAACCCTTTTGATTGTCATTCTATCAGATTTTTCTATCAGATGAGCCTTGGTTTTTTTATGCCATCACCACCATCTCTTTGCCCAATCATATGCTTTCGCTTGGTTGTTTTACCCTTTTTTGAGGAAAAGTTACAATGAGTGGTCTTATTAGCCAGCCTCTTCACATAAATCAACATGTTTTGAGAAGTTCCCACATCATCGGAACCAGTTTCTACCCTATACACCACTCGTTCTTAAAAATGGAGTCTTCTTTAAGCTCTTTTTGAGACTCTTTAAACATGAAAATATTGTCCAGCACTTGTCTTTTCTAGCTCATTAAAGGATTGGAAACGATATCTCTCTTGTATTATTTTACACTTTTTCGGACTTGAGAGATTAACCTACGAAAAAGAATTTGTAGAGTTTCCTTTTTGTCCCTTTTTAAACTCCCTAAACATGAAAAGGACCAAGTTATCTTTGTCATTAAACTCGTTAAAAACATCAAATAGTGGCAAACTTTTCCATCAAGACAAGGCCAAGTTTCACCTTCGCTAGACTTGTTAAAGCATCAAATAGCGATGAATTCACCCAAAAGGTGAAATTATACAACAAGCATATGTTATCCTCCTCAAACTTGATAAAAAATAAAGAGGTATTGGTCAGCAATGACTGGGGAAAAAGGGAAAAAACCGAGAAAAATTTATGGTAGCAAGTCGCTCTTGAACATGACACTTTCACTTCATCTCCATGACTATTTGGGTTGGGTTATCTGCTTGATGATTATCACACCATTGGTCTATCATACCATCCATTACTTGTTTTTGGGTCAATTCTTCCAATTCATTCAATGTCGTCGATATGTTCAAGAGAAGTCATTCAGTTCAAAACTTCATCCTTTGCAATACCGTAAACCTTCATTTTCATGAAGTCGATTCTCATCTCCAAAATCATTTATCTTGTTTCTTATCGTAGATGTGTGATACATCAAAGCCCTCCTGTGACGAGTTGCTTCTTTTCAACATCAACACATCATCCAAGAAGTTGACTTAGAAACACCCCTTCAGTACCTTGAAGCTTGCATACATTTATGGCAGGTTTCTCGCTTCCAGCGATAGGTTGACATAAATGGCCTCCGACCGAAATACTTTGTATGGTGTTCGACATCAAATCATTTATTCACACCATGAAAAATGTAATATAGTACCTTGAGGGTCATTAACATTATCGGTGATCCCTCTCGCATCTATTAACGCCTTACATCATTGGCTAGTAATCAGACGATGTCTTTCCATGTTCGACTTCAGAACATCTATTCACATGGTTAGACTTGTACTTGAGCAAAATATTGGACGAGATTGAAGACCCTGAATCTAGTTTCATACATCCGGGCTGCGATATTTTTAGGAGTACTAAATCAAATGTACAATGGCCTTACGTACATGGTCAACCATTCATGGGTCTGTATCTGTAGACGATTATATTTGTACATGTAATGAAAGTTTATAAGTTGAGCATGGGTATGCCTCCCTCAGCTAGTTCATGAGAAAAAACAAATTGTCTTAACATATGTATTGTAATTGATGCAAGTCACCTTGCATTTCGAAACCTCCTCTCCTTGTGATAAAGTCACCCGCCATATATATAATATATATTATATATCATATATATAATATATATATAATATATATATATAATATAATATATATATATATATATATATATACGACTTCATGCTTTACGGGGCAACTGTTATAGATCCATTTGGGCACATCAACCCTAAATTACAGATCGATATTATTAGGGCCCATCAACCCCTAGTGCAGTTGTTACATGCCCTAAAGAAGTTAGTCATCAAAATGCTTCACCTCCTAAGAAGTTCCATCACTGAAAACATCCAAAAACTACTTCTAAGAAGATCAGTGCAGGTAGACCTTCATTAGGATGTGTTGCAATGAAAATCATACACTGACAGAGTGCTATGCAGCGCACTTGGTCCCTCTTTGGCCTGCGCTGAGCGAATTTGAGCAAATTTCCGCGAGTGTTTGAAGATTCCTTATCCATTGGAAGCCTCTAGAAGTTTCTCAATGCCACCTAATCCTTTGAGTTCGCATTTGGATGAGAAAGGAAAATAGGAAACATCAATCCCCTATCCCTTCTTCCATGGAACTGATTTCTAAATTTAGAAAGGAATCCAGTATCTCCATTGATGACATAACCTCCTTCACTCACCTATAAATAGATCACTCATCTAAGAGATCAGGGCTGGAAATTATTGAATTATAGGGAGATGCTGGTGATATGAGATTAGAATTGATTGCAAGTATTGTGATAGTGTTGAAGTGTCTTACTTGTCATGGGGTGAAGACGGATTGAATTGGAAGAGTGTCATTGGATCGAGCACATATGGGTTGTAATTCTTCCTCTTATCAATAAAGTCTTCAAAACTTTTTCCTTCTGCTTGTTTTATATGTTGACACTTTCATTTGTATATCATGTTCTCATTCCATGTTATTTATAAGCAATAGACCATTATTATTTGCCTTGATGGGTTTTTTGTCTATGTGATTGTGCAAGTACTTTAACGATAGTAGGTATCATCCCCGCCACGGATTAGTTATGTGGCAGCCAGTTCCATACCTACATTACAGAGGAACCAGTCAACCATTAGGGATCTTGCCTCAGTTACCTATTACTTTGGGAGGAAAAATCATTTATCAGAACATGATGGCAGTCCCAGGCCCATTAGATTACAATTTACTTCTACGGCGTAACTATGTTTATGACATGGGAGCTATTGTTTCAACACTCTTTCGAGTGATTTCTTTCCTGCATGAAGGAAAAATTGCCACTGTTGACCATCTTTAATTTCCCGGTCCAAATATGGCTCCTAGTCAACCATCTTCCTTAAATGTTCCTTTTGTACCAATGGTATCATCCCCGCCACGGGTTAATTATGTGGCAACCTGTTTCATACCTACATCAACTGACGATCAATTCAATGATGTTGTACATCATGTACTGGGGGAATTAGAACCAGATCTCTCCTTCATGACCTCTTATGAGTTGTGAAGGAGTTCGAGGATAGTTCATTGTCTTGTGTAAACCTCGTTAAAAAATGAAACAAGGGTTTAAGATGATGGTTATTTTACTGTGTCAACCTCGTTAAAAAATGAAACAGGCCCTTCGAGGAGAGTTCCTTGTCTTGTGTCAACCTCGTTAAAAAATGAAACTAAGAATACGAGGATGGTTCTTTTACTGTGTCAACCTCGGTAAAAATGAAACAGGTCCATGAGGATAGTTCTTGTTCTTGTGTCAACCTCGTTATATTTGACAATCACAGAGACAAAAAACAAATCAAGCAAAATAATAATGATATATTGCTTATAAATAACATGGAATTGAGAACATGATATACAAATGAAAGCGTTAATATATAACACAAGCATAGGGAAAAAGTTTTGAAGACTTTATTGATAAGAGGAAGAATTACAACCCATATGTGCTCGATCAAGTGACACTCTTCCAATTCAATCCCTCTTCACCTCATGACAAGCAAGACACTTCAAGACTATCATAATACTTGCAATCAATTCTAATCTCATATCACCATCATATCCCTACAATTCAATAATTTCCAGCCCCTGATCCCTTAGATGAGTGATCTATTTATAGGTGAGTGAAGGAGGTTATGCCATCAATGGTGATAATGAATCCCTTTCTAAATTTAGAAATCAGTTCCATGGAAGAAGGGATAGGAGATTGATGTTTCCTAATTCCCTTCCTCATCCAAATGCGAACCCAAACGAGTAGGTGGAATTGAGAAACTTATAGATGCTTCCAATGGATAAGGAATCTTCAAACCCTCATGGAAGTTCACTCAAATTCGCCCAGCGTAGGCCAAAGAGTGACCAGGTGCACTGCAATGCACACTGACAGTGTATTGGTTGCGTTGCAATGCACCCTGGTAGTGTATCTACCTGCGCTGATCAACCCTGGTAGTGTATTGGGTTGCACTGTAGTGCACCCTATTAGTGTACTGGGCTGCACTGTAGTGCACCCTATTAGTGTACTGGGCTACACTGTAGCGCACCCTAATGAAGGCCTATCTGCGTTGATCTTCTTAGAGGTAGTTTTTGGATGTTTTCAGTGATGGAACTTCTTTGGAAGTGAGGCATTCTTATGACTAACTTGTTTAGGGCATGTAACAACTACATTAAGGGTTGATGGGCCCTAATAGTATCGATCTATAAGTTAGGGTTGATGTGCCCAAATGGATCTGTAACAGTTGCCCCGTAAAGCATGAAGTCATAAATATATATGTCAGGTGAAATGCTTTATCACAAGGAGAGGAGGTTTTGAAAAGGAAGGTGACTTGCATCAATTTCAATACATATATCATGATAATTTGATCTTTCTCATGAACTAGCTGAGGGAAGGCATACCCATGCTCAGCTTATAAACTTTTATTGCATGCACAAATATAGTCATCTATAGATATAGACCCATGAATGGTTGACCATGAATGTAAGGCCATTGTACATTTGATTTAGTACTCCTGAAAATATCGCAACCTGGATGGATGAAACTAGATCCAGGGTCTTCAATCTCGTTCAATATTTTTCTCAAGTACAAGTCTAACCATGTGAATAGATGTTCTGAAGTTGAAAATGGAAAGACATCATCTGATTACCAGCCAATGATGTAAGCCGTTAACAAACGTGAGAGGAATCACCAATAATGATGATGACCCTCAAGGTACTATAGTACATTTCGCATGGTGTGAGAAAATTATTTGATGTCGAACACCATACAAAGTCTTTCGGTCGAAGGCCATTGATGTCAACCTATCGTCAGAAGTGAGAAACCTGCCATTGATGTATGTAAGCTTCAAGGTAATGAAGGGGTGTTTCTAAGTCAGCTTCTTGGATGATGTGTTGATGTCGACAAGAAGCGACTCATCACAGGAGGGCCTTGATGTATCCCACATAAACGACACGAAATGTGGTAAATGATTTTGGATATGAGAATCGACTTACGACTCAAGGTTCAAGAATGGTGATCATGAAAATGAAGGTTTACGGTATTGCAAAGGATGAAGTTTCAACTGAATGACTTCTCTTGAACATATCAATGGCACTGAATGAATTGGCAGCATTTACCCAAAACCAAAGTAATGGATGGTGTGATAGACCATAGGTATGATAACCATCAAGCAGATAACCCAACCGAAATAGTCTGAATGAATTGGCAGCATTGACCCAAAACGAAAGTGATGGATGGTTTGATAGACCATGAGTATGATAACCGTCAAGAAGATAACCCAACCCAAATAGTCACGAAGATGAAGTGAAAGTGTCATGTTCAAGAGCGACTTGCTACCATAAAGTTTTCTCGGCTTTTTCCCATTTCGCCAATCATCACTGACCAGTACCTCTTTATTTTTTATCAAGCTTAAGGAGGATAACATATGATTGTTGTATAATTTCACCCTTCGGGCGAATCCATCACTATTTGATGCTTTAACAAGTCTAGCGAAGGTGAAACTCGGCCTTGTCTAGATGGACAAGTTTGTCACTATTTGATGTTTTTAATGAGTTTAACAACAAAGATAAATTGGTCCTTTTCATGTTTTAGGGAGTTTGAAAAGGGATGAAAAGAATACTCCACAAGTTCTTTTTCATAAAGTAATCTTTCAAGTTTGAAAAAGAATAAAATAATACAAGAGAGATATCGTTTCCGATCCGTTAACGAGTTGGAAAAGACAAGCGCCTAGAAATCTTTTCATATTTAGAGAGTCTGAAAAGAGGTTAAAGAGGACTCTATTTTGAGGAACGAGTGGTTTCTGGGATAGAAACTGCTTCCGGTGATGCTGGAACTTCTCAAAACATGTTGATTTATGTAAAGAGGTTGGCTAATAAGACCACTCATTGTGGTTTTCCCTCAAAAAGGGTAAAACAACTAAGTGAAAGTGTATGACCGGCCAAAGGGATGGTGGCGATGGGATGAAACAATCAAGGCTTATCTGATGAAAAGGCTGATAGAATGGCAATCACAAGGGTTAAAATGGAAATGGGTTCATTTTTACACAAGCTTGAACCATAGCTAACTATGCTTGGATTCAGTTTCATGTTTACACAAGCTTGAAACAAAAAAGTTATGCTTGAGATTGGTTTACATGCCCCCGGCATGATAAAAGGGAGAGTCTTCTTAAACCATATGGAAGTCACTACGATGAAGTAGGACAGTTATCCAACACCTTTTTGGCTTCATCCAGATAGACAAAAGTGAATGCGGTGATTCCCTTCACATAACCTACAGGGAAACTTAACTTTACCATTAGGTGCATGGTGCACCAGTGTAGCATTCAAACATTGAAGCATTGAACAGTATTTACATTTCATTTACCAAGAAAGAAACACGCTTCTCTATTCCTCTTGAATTTGTTGGAAACTAAAGAAGAGACAACCACTCTCCATCCAACTATAGGCACATTTATATTGTAATTTTCTTGCAATTGGTCACCCCCAAGTTAGATCCAATGTTTGAATGATGCTTCACTCAGATAATTTCAACAAATGTCAAAGGGTACAGAGTTTGAAGGCAATTCTCCTTCGCTTTTAGGAAATAGAGATGTTATCTCTCAAGCACTAAGTCATGGATATTCACATATTAGTAAAATATGGCCACTAAAGGTTTGCACAACACAGAAGGAAATCCCTTCACTATTTACTACAATCCCTCAATGATTATCCTTCTCTTCAGTGCCTTATGCACATGAAAATAACCAAACAATTAAGTTCCTCTCAATCTACCTAACTCATTTGAAGGTCTTTTCATTAGTTTCCTTAGCTAACACAATTCAACCATGAACTGTGTGGTCTAGATTCCAAACACAGGTTTATATTCACCTGATCATCATGGCTTTAGAAATTTCTACCACTCTACCGGTAGACAATGAGTTCGCAAGGATTCATGCCCGCATTTCCTAATAGTATTCCCACTTTCTCTACCTCCAATTTGTTCCAATGTCGTTCTCTCTTTTTCCTAGTGTTTCCTCACATATGAGGGGTATGGAGTCCCTCCTTGGGTTGTGGATTCAACCAGTACCTCCCACATGTGTTACCGGGAATAGTGTCCACTCGGAGCTGCTAGTCCCACTAAGACTGGTAGCTATCTTAGAAACAAACAAGTTAAAACTACTTTCGCTTTCCTTTA